>SJYC01049827.1:0-17448 GCA_006408675.1 Madoqua kirkii | reverse complement strand
ATTGCGTATTTTAACAAGAGTAAAATTTTCCTAATTAGGATATTTTAGCATGCTTAAGAAAATTTAAGAAAAAGGAAATAATATTCAGGACAAGAAAGGTTGTCATCACAAATGATGGGGTTCACATTTCTGTGTCCACTTAGAACAAGATTTTTTTTTCTAATGCACATGTTAAAATGATGTTTCACAAGGTACAAAGATGACATGTGAAATTTCTCATTGGCTTCTTGCCATAATTGGGTAAGTGTTACCGTTAGCCACGTTTACGATTTTTTAAAAGATAACACGAAAGAAAGGCCATGTGATTATGCAGGGCCAAATAACTCAGAGGTGGTGAGTCTGAGTCATGAGCTAGCCGAGTCTGACTCCAAGCCTGGACCTGCTGGTGCCACCGGAAAAGCTCCTTCTCTTGCCGCATGCGCAGGGACACGGCCTCTGTGGAGTCTGTCGTGTGCGGGGATGATTTATTGGGGGCGACGATCGTGTAGGAGTGGAACAGAGATGAGAACAATCAATACACGGCGGTACTAGAGGAGCACTAATGAAGCTTTAATTTGAAAATTGCTCCAAAATGGACTCCACGCTGGGCTTCATAACCACACTCAGTTTCAATGCAGAGATAAACTCATCTTCCGCAAATGTAAAGCGACTTGAGAGTCATTTGCTGCACCTTGATGTGGTCCTTAAGGAAAACTGTCAGGCCCGTTAATAAGTTTCTCAATTGATCAGGCTAAGTTGGTACTCCGAAAGGCGTCTTGCTGTAAATTGACGCTGCCTATTACATGCTGATTACAGCAAGTAGCTCGCTGGCCGTGCCCAAGTTTGAAGGTTGTTTCTAAATTCTTGTGCTCTCCCCGCCACCGGCCTTCCCTTTGGTCTTGCCACGTGAGAACGGTGAATCATCTTGTCCGTTAGCCGAGTCTGGAAAGTCTGTGTTACTCAATGAATTTGTTTTAACCCCATCCCTGTAATAATGTGAAACCTGGCAATTTAACTACTTTCCCAGATGTGTTTGTGATTAAAAAAGAGCAATACAAAAAGCTAGTTCTGTTTAGAGCAGCAAAAGGCTGCAATTTGTTATCTTTCAACATCAAATGCACTATTTTAATCATCGACATCGTATGTTTCAGAATAATAAAAGATTTAAGGTAAGAAGAGCTAGTGATCTCTAGAGGGGTGGCATAATAAAAGAATATTAGAAGGCTCTCAGTTTTTCTAACCTGAAGGAAACAGAAATGGGCCATGGGAGCGATCCCCCTGCTTAGCAGAGTCTCCTTGGAATGCACGATTTCTTGTTTCTCTTTCAGGACTTCCCATTCAGGGGGAGTCAGCTGTTAGAGGGGAAGTGCTTTTAACAGTGAAGGTGCTGGGTGCACAGAGGGACACACCGCTGTCTAGGCCGGCTATCCCAGGGCAGCATGCCTCCCCCACGCCCTCCAGGAAACAGTGCAGATGAGCGCGTTGGTATCTGTTTCACTGTGAAATGACTGTGGAGATTTCATGTCATTGCTTTGTCATTAGAATAAATGGCAATAAATCTGGGGAGCTGGCTTTCACTTGAGGCATCAATAAACAGAGTCTAGTAATGAGGATGGTAGTAAGTTATAGAAATTTGGTTGATGGCTGTAATGCGGATGGAGAAATGTCAGGAAGCGTGATCTTCAGGAGGCTGCCGTGCGCCGTGCAGTAATTCTTGTGTCTGAAACTAGACTTGTGCTACTGATCTGTGAATATGGCTGTGTGTGTGTGTGTGCGTGCGTGCATGTGTGTGCATGTGTGCGTGCGTGCATGTGTGCGTGCATGTGTGTGTGCGCGCATGTGTGTGTGTGCATCTGTATGTGTGTGTGCATGTGTGTATGAGTGTCATGTGTCTACAAACTGAAGTAGTTTAGAAGTCACTGAAAGGTGAATTTGAGGATGGCTTGGCATTCTTTTGTGGAAAATAGTAAAAGAGATTTGGTCCAAAATAATACAATCATCAGGCATGGGCTTTGAAGAAAGAAATCATGCTTTTAGAATAGTCAGGCAAAGTCTGGGCTTCCCGAGCAGCTCAGCAGTGAAGATCTGCCTGCATGCAGGTGACCTGGGTTCGATCCTTGGGTTGGGACAAATTCAGGAGACGGAAATGGCCACCCATTCTGCTGTTCTTGCCTGGGAAATCCCGTGGACAGAGGAGCCTGGTGGGCTAATCCCATGGGGTAGCAAAGAGTCAGACACAACAGCGACTAACAGACAGGCACACACACAGAGCAAAGGTTTATTTGACCATTGCTTTGTTAGTTCAGGGACTTTTCAGAAAGTGAAACAAGCTATGGGAGTTCCACCGTGAAGCCTTTCCATGATAACACTGGGAATAGCCCGCAGAGGAGACATTTTCGGAGGTGGTCAGGTGCTGGGACTTTTATAATTGCGGTAATCCCAGACTCTCTTTTGTCTGTCTGTCCTTTTGCCTCCCATTCAAGTAAAAAAGTGGTCCCGTTAACAGTTTTGAGAACCGAAACCTATGTGTTTAAATGCCCTTTCCTTGAAAACCATGCTGCCTTTAACACATGCAGCGAATCGTCTCTTGTAACCCATGCAAATGCATCATATGGCCAAGCATCGTAAGGGATATGATGCACTGGTTTGCTTACACATGACTCATGACTGATTTCCATAGCAGGGAGAGACTTGCTGTCTCTCTAGGACGTCATCTCCTGTCATTTCTCCTGGAATTCCCGCTGTCATCTCATACTGAGTTGATCATTTCCTTCCAAAATTCAGCTTCACTTCTTTTCAACCTGACTCTTTCAATACCAGCACTGTTTTCTCAGAGTTTACTATTTCTCTGCATTTAAACAGCAGATACCAACCTGACTGCTTTATTATTGTCAGACGTTAAGAATTGTGGGAACCAAGCCATGGTCCTGAAGTTAATTAGAATTGTTACATTTGTTTTTCAGAGCTCGTGATTGCTAAGACTAAAATGAAATTCCATCAACAGGCCCAGGGTAGCAGAATATCTACACATATTTAGGAAAATTTAGCTTTATTTTTGAGGAAAATGCAAAAGCTACTTTATTTTTCCTTCCTTTAAAAGGCTAATACCAGCTCATTTTTAAGGACATATTGGAAGGAGAAAATCTTGGAAGTTGCATGTTAGCCTTTCTGTGTATGTTTAAGTGAGTTGAATCCGCTGCAGCCTCCTTGTGGCATTGCCCATTGAGAGGAGACGAAAAATGACCACTTTGAGAAGTCATTCCACAATGCCATTTTTATGTTGTTCCCAACCGCCAAGTCAAAATGGCCAACCGTAGTTTTAGACTTTTCTCATCCAGGCAGTCAATGCACCACATTTATTTTTGTTGAATGATAGAAAGGGGTCGTCTGCTTGCCTTGTTTGGGTGTGGGCCTGAATTTTAACCAGCTGGTTTGGAGGGTCATGCCATCGCGTCATTAAGTCATATAGATGATTCTAGTACTTTGGCCACCTCATGCGAAGAGTGACTCATTGGAAAAGACTCTGATGTGGGAAGGGATTGGGGGCAGGAGGAGAAGGGGACGACAGACGATGAGATGGCTGGATGGGATCACGGACTTGGTGAATGTGAGTCTGAGTGAACTCTGGGAGTTGGTGATGGACAGGGAGGCCGGGCATGCTGTGATTCATGGGGTCGCAAAGAGTCGGACACGACTGAGGGACTGAACTGAATTGAGTAACTGAAGAGGTGAGTGTTTGCTTCGCCTTTTAAGTCTCACTGCAGCGGGGCGTCCGTTTCCGCTGCTGTTTCTATTCTGCCGCGTCCTTTCCACGTCGTGCCCGTCTGATCTGGTGCTCCCTGCCACGTCTTCTGGCCAGTGCCTGCTCCGATATTCAGAAAGTGATCTGGGTTCAGCTTCTCAGATGAAGTGGAGACCGTTAGGCGCACCTTCCTATGCACCTTCTCTCATTTCCATCGCAGCTTGACTCGCCATCCAGATCACATCTCTGTCACAGAAGGATTTCCACCCCGACCTTGCTCACCTGTTTCATGTCACACTTCCTCCCGGTGCCTCTGAGACCCTTCATCCCTCCCTCACTCTCTTAAGCCTGACTCCCCCTTTCCTTCTGCCCCTGCCTCCGGAGCTGCTCACTCTTCTTCTTATGAAGAATAGCTCCCTTTGAGCAGCTGCCCTAAACCTCTTTGGCATCGTGGTCAGACTTTGAAAGGGCAACCTCCACGCGTTCCCTTCACTTTCTCACCTTGATTTGTCATGCTTCTGAGACACTTTTCAGTGGTCACGCGTGAACTTTGTGTGACATCCAAAGGTCTTCTCAGCATCATTTCTTCTTGAACACGCTGAAATACTTGATGCTGCTGGCTGCCCCTGTTTTTCATTCAGCAATGCTGATTGAGTACCCAATACTGTATGAGGTTATAAGTTACAAATCTTTGAAATATAGATGAGATTCAACATTTTATTTCCAGGAGCTCAAACCCAACTGAAAAAGGAGGCAAGAAGCCACTTAGTTATGGCATATCCAACATGATCATGGTTTAATCGATTCCCTAGTATTTTGTCTTTTCTTTCCAAACGTCTGGAAGGATTGCAATTCTCCACCCCCTTGAAGTTACTTATGACATGCTGTTTGCTGTGGCTGAGAACATGTGAATGGAACTCACGTGTCACTTTCTGGTAGAAGATATTAAAAGTTGGTAGGTGGTTTGTTAGGTTCATGGAGACCAAAGGTGTTTCAGATGGTAGAGGCTTTGGTAGCTGGGATCCCGAACCAGGATGCATTGGAATGGAGGCTTGCTGACCTAGGATGAACATGTTTTACGAGCAAGAAGTCAGTCTTTGCCTCTTTGAGTCACTGAGATTTGGGGATTTTTGTTACTGCAGCACACCACAGCATATTCTAACTGATACTGTGCTGTATGGCAATAAAGTACTATGGTAAAAACGTACTATGAAAATACAGCCTTACTCGATAGCCCAAAGTCACCTTAAAACTGACCATATTAAAAAAAAGTTATTAAGAACATGAAAGTGATTTAGGCAGTAAGTCAATTTAGTTTGACTTGCATCTAAATAAAAGATAGTAGAGGGTCAGTGAGAAAATTAATCCATAACCAACTACATATATTTCTTAATGTACTTGTTATTGTAATTCAGGGCTGCTCCAAAGTTGGTATTTCTCCTTTATAAAACTTTTCTAAACTTATAAAACACTTTGAGTTCATTTAGCAATTTGGGGATAATGATATGCTTTGGTCTATTTTTCTTCCTATCTGAAGGCTTCATTGTGTTAAGACTGGAAAAGTACTGTGTAATTATGTGTGTGAACTTCTTGATAATCTCAATGATGGCATTTTCTTTTTATGTGCTAGTGCTTATTCCTGCACTTTTCATATAATTAATATTCTCACAGTAATACGGGTCCTATTCTGACTCGCCGTCTCACTCCTGGTACATACCAAAGAGGACATTGTCTGGAGAGTAAATGTTTTGCTCACTTAATGGTAGACTCTGATTTTGTTACCACTCTTATCTCTTGTTCTTGATATTTTATATCATTTTTCCTCTCTTTTAAATATTTTACCAAAGACTTGCTTTGTAATACATATAAGTATATGTAATGGAGGATAATCTTGAATTGACTAGACTCAGAAGTAATATCCCAATGGAATAGCCTTATCTTTGATTTGTGTCTGTAGATGTTATATATTCCTCTGTCCTTGTATATTAAGGAATTAAGCTATAACAATCCTCTGTCTGTCTATCCATCCAGCCATCTTTTTTGTCTATATATCCATTTATCCATGTATCCATCCAAAAATGTTGGACACAGTGTAGTGAATTGGCATCAATCTATTTATCCGTCTCTCTATACACTTATTTTTCTAATCTCCTTTTGATTCTTGCAACCGTATCTTCACATTTTGCTGAGCTCTTTGCTTTATAATTGATTGGGAAACAGAATTCCAGCATAGAAGGCCTTGTTGTTGTTGTTCAGTCATTCAGTTGTGTCTGACTCTGTGATCTCATGGACGGCAGCATACCAGGCTTCCCTGCCCATCACCATCTCCTGGAGCTTGTCAGACTCATGTCCATTTAGTTGGTGATGCCTTCCAACCATCTCATCCTCTGTTGTCTTCTTCTCCTCCTGCCTTTAGTCTTTCCCAGCATCAGGGTCTTTTCTAATGAGTTAGCTCTTCACATCAGGTGGCCAAAGTATTAGAGCTTCAGATTCAGTTCTTCCAATGAATATTCAGGGTTGGTTTCCTTTAGAATGGACTGGTTGGATCTCCTTGCAGTCCAAGGGACTCTCAAGAGTCTTCTCCAAAACCACAGTTCAAAAGCATCAGTTATTTGGTGCTCAGCCTTCTTTATGGTCCTACTCTCACATCCATACAGGATAATTATTATCAGGAGTCTCTGTGGCCATGAGGAAGGCACACTCTTGAGTTCGGCCTCTCTTCTGTTCATCTCCTCTGCCTTACCTATGTACTGCTCCACCTCCACGTGCCCCATATGAAACACGTTCTTTAAGAAATAAAGCTGATTCTGTAAGAAAGATCACACAAAGATAACACTCAGAACAGCAATGTATGTGAACTTTTGCATGCCATGTTCATCAAACTGTACCTCCTGTGTGGTGGCTCTTTCATGCACAGACCGTCTTACAAATGCTCAATAATCCAGAAAAACAGGACATCTGTGAGGAATACAACAGATACTTCTGTTACTCAGCAATTTCCCAATTCTCTCTCTCCGTTTCCACCTTCAGCTAGTTCTTGGAATGCAGAGTAATTCAATCTCGGACTGATTAGGACATGCACGTGGGCTCTGCACAGATGCATAGATATCCACAGATTAAAACTTTTAATTTTTCCACTATGTTTTTATTACGTGTTTGTTCTTGGAAAAGAAGTAGTCTACAGGTAGAAAATATGAATAATATTGAAAGGATAACACAGAGCATTTACTCAGATATGTGTCCAGTTGTGGTAGTATAGTTTTTCATATGTCATACCTTCTGTACACTGTGATTTTGAAATATATATTTTTAACAGGCTTTATGCTTAAATTTGTGATATACGATCATATACAGAGTGTACTAAACATTTTCTATTTGTTCCTTGGGTTGAGGACTAATGAATGATCTTTTCTCATACTCTACAAATGATGCAAAGTCATAATAGATTTTGTTCATTGTTCAGTCACAGTTGCATTCGACTCTCTGCGATCCCATGGACTGCAGCACGCCAGGCTTCCCTGTCCTTCAGTATCTCCTGGAGCTTGCTCAAAGTCATATCCATTGAGTTGGTGAGTCATCCAACCATCTGGTCCTCTGTTGTCCCTCTTCTCTTCGTGGTTTCAAACCTTCCCAGCTTCAGAGTCTTTTCTAATGGATCAGTTCTTCACATCAGGTGGCCAAGGTATTGGAGTTTCAGCTTCAGCATCAGTCCTTGCAATGATCACTCAGGACTGATCTCCTTTAGGATGGACTGGTTGGATCTCCTTGCAGTCCAAGGATTAGTCAAGAGTCTTCTCCAACACCATGGTTAAAAAGCATCAAAACTTCAGTGCTTAGCCGTCATTATGGTCCAGCTTTCACATCCATACATGACCACTGGTCAGTCAGTCCATAGATTTGACTACACAGACCTTTGTCAGCAAAGTAATGTCTCTTCTTTTTAATATACTGTCTACATTGGTCATAGCTTTTCTTCCAAGGAGCAAACATCTTTTAATTTCATGGCTGCAGTCACTATCCTCAGTGATTCTGGAGCCCCCCAAAATAAAGTCTGTCACTGTTTCCATTGTTTCCTCGCCTATTTCCCATAAAGTGATGGGACCAGATGCCATGATCTTAGTTTTCTGAATGTTGAGTTTTAAGCCAGCTTTTTCACTCCCCACTTTTACTTTCATCAAGGGGCTCTTTTGGTTCCTCTTTGTTTTCTGCCACAAGGGTGGTATCATCTGCATATCTGAGGTTATTGATATTTCTCCCAGCAGTCTTGATTCCTACTTCTGCTTCATCCAGCCTGGCATTTCTCGTGATATACTGTGCATATAAGTTAAATAAGCAGGGTGACAATATACAGCCTTGAGGTACTCCTTTTCCTATTTAGAACCAGTCTGTTGTTTCATGTCCAGTTCTGACTGTTGCTTCCTGACCTGCATACAGATTTCTCAGGAGTCAGGTCAGGTGGTCTGGTATTCCCATCTCTTTAAGAATTTTCCACAGTTTGCTGTGATCCACACAAAAATTTTGGCATAGTCAATTAAGCAGATGTAGGTGTTTTTCTGGATTTCTCTTGCCTTTTCTATGATCCAACGGACATTGACAAATTGATGCCTTTTCTAAATCCAGCTTGAACATTTTAAACTTCTTGTTCATATACTCATGAAGCCTCGTTTAGTGAATTTTGAGCATTACTTCGCTAGCTTGTGAAATGAGTGCAGTTGTGCAGTAGTTTGAACATTCTTTGGCATTTTCTTTCTTTGGGATTTGAATGAATACATAATACATTTTACCTTTCTGTGAGGTTGGAATGAATACATAATATGTTTTAGCTTGCTTTATATTTGATTTTGACATTGTTGATGGTTTTGAAATTTTTTCCTGGAAATTTTTTGAATGAAGAATCTTTTTCTTCATCAGATTGCTAACAGTGTCTAGCCTTTTCCTGATTTCTTATAATCCATTTCCTATTCCATCTGTAAGTTTTCATGAGACTCACTGACTTCTTGGTCTCAGTTGCTTTCTAGACCTCTTAAAGAGCTGCCACTCTGAGATTTTATTTCTTTTTGTACACCCTATTTTCTATTCCTTATATCCTGTATCCTCGTTTCCCTTATTGGAATACTTAACAACCTAGAAATGATGTATATGAAGTAAAATACACCTGAGTCTTTGCAAACCTTGACAACATACATCTAAATTTTAAAACTGTGTTGTTAGAACTCTACTTCAGTTTTTAAAAAATGAAACAAAATATATATGTCATTAGCAATAACAAGTGTATGTTTGTTTCTAAAATACATTTACTTAATGGAAATATTACAGTATACATACACATACTTAATCATGTATTCATAGATGGAACTTTTTTGCAGGACAGTTGGAAACTACATAAAGACCCTCAGCATGCAACATGATGGGTTCATAAAGTCATCCAAATGTATCTGTTGACCTTTAACTACACTGACTGTATTGTAAGGAAATAAAAGGAATCAGAAATGCATAGATTACAGCTTCTTATCAATTTTACGCTCGTGTGTGTGCAATAAAAGGGGCACAGACATGCTGTTCAGTACAACTCTGTGTCATGTGGGTAATGTTCTATTTTTCAGGTTTTTGCTCAATACGGTAGCCATTAGTCACATGTGGCTACTGAACATCTGAAATGAGGTTGGTGTGACCCAGGAGCTTAATTTTTCACTTCATCCATTTCAATAAGCACAATACCACATGTAACTGCAGAGCTATAGAAGACTATTACATTGCAAGATGTTAGTGGTGATTGTTTCTTTCAGAAAATCGTTGATTATAGGTTTTCCTTGTTGTTTTTTTTTTTGTTGTTGTTGTTCTCATTTATAGTCTTTAAGTGATATTTATAATGAAAACAATAAAGGAAAGTTTATTTTGATGAAAACATGTCTGATGGATATTGTCCTATTATAAAAACCATAGTATCTAGATCATTATTTAAGGTTTTAATAATATATTAAAATGCTCATTTCCTTAATATCAACACTTATGTCATATTTCAGAAATAATTGAATTTTTCTAAATGATATGCCTTTGTCTCTTGGGTCAAACAGTATAGAGATTGCAACTGAGTCCAAGCCAGTACTGCTTGCTGCATAATGGTGAATGCAACTGTGTAGGAGTCTGAACATTCAAAAGGCCAATAAAATGAGTGATGAGTTGTTGGAGCAAGGAACAATGACTTTATCTGGAAAGCAGGCAGGCCTAGAAGATGGTGAACTGGTGTTTCATAGACCATCTTCCCTGAGTTAGAATTCAGATTTCCTCTCTAGTAAAAGGGTTGGTGGTGCGCTTGGTTATTGCAAACTTCTTGGTGCAGGAATCCTTTGTTCTTGCAGCTGTCCTTGTAGGTCAGTTCACCATGTTCCTGTAAATCTCCAACAAGACAAGTGTTATTCTCTGTTCTGCAACTTTTTATCTCTGTATCAGTGGTCCCCAACTTTTTTTGCCACCAGGGACCTGCATCTTGGAAGACCATGTTTTCACAGACCAGGGGATGTGAGCAATGGGGAGCAGGAGTGAATACAGGTGAAGCTTTGCTTGGTATCTGTCCCTCAACACTTTCTGTGTGGCCCAGCTCCTAACAGGCTGTGGACCATGGCCCCGTGGGTGCGGACCCCTGCTCTTCATGAACAGAATGTCCCCTTAAGGGTCAGAGCCTTGAGAATAGGCTTTCCCATATGTTTCAGGCTATAGGCAAGTCTCTTAACTTCAAGCAAGGATAATAGAATACAAGGGTTAAAGTAAAAGAAATGAGCTCACTATGGAGTCAAGTTTGTTCTTCCCTACCACGCAGCAGTAAATCAGGGAAGAGTGATTGTGTCTTGTATGCACGTGGTTCAGCCGCTGACCTGGATGGGAACTTGATGCTGCGCGGGCGTGGGCATGGTCCAGGAAGCCTGGTGGAGCTCAGGCCGGGGTGTTGTGAGGAGAGCCTCTGTCTCCACCACCTGTGTAGCACAGATGAGTGCATCTATGTGGAGGGAGACCCATCCACTGGGTGAGGAGACCCCAGCAGCAAGAGGCCATGGTGGGACTGAAGGCTTGTGGGTTAGGTAAGACCAGACCTCCCCGCGGGGGAAGAGCTGGAGATGGTGGGAGTGGGTGTCGCAGAGGCAGCCCCCTTGGATGCTCCCTGAACAGAGAAAATTACAGGGAGGAATCTATCAGCTCCCTATTGATTTGTGAGGTTTTTCAAATAAAGAACAGCCGCAGGAGACGACGGCCAAGTGTCCATGGGCTGGCACAGCAGGAAGATCTTCCTCGTCTTCCTTCCTACCTCATCGCCCGTGGAACAAGACACTTTCTAGGGTGGGGGTGGGGGACAAGAGTCGTGACATCAGATGAGGCTTCCTGTTAAAAGAAGACAGCTTTTAACCAAATATGAGGCTGAAATTTGAAAATGCATATGAGAGACTCATGATAACTAAAAAGGACTCGCAGATGATAGAATTAGGCTAAAATGTTGTCAGGAAGCCTGTTACCTTATGGACAAGGAGACTTCAACAGGAAATATTTGGTAGCAGTTTTTAGAAAACCATGTTTACCCCTGAACTTGTACTGACTGGGTATCTGGACTGAATGAGTGGTTCAGACTTTATTACAGTTTGATACTGCATCCTTAACATCTGAGACATTGTTACCAAGCTGTTTTAAAGATTTTTTCTATGTTGACCTATTTTAGTCCTTATTGAATTTGTTATATTGCTTCTCTTTCATGTTTTGGTTTCTTGGCTGCAAGGCAAGTGGGATCTTATATCCCCAACCAGGGATTGAACCTGCATCCCTGCATTGGAAGCAAAATCCTAACCCCCGGACTGCCAGGGACATCCCTATAAATACTTGGTGACAAAATTGTATAGAACTGGTTCATGGCTGTGTCCTCATCAAGTCAAGAAGAAGCCAGTCCTCTAAAAATTTGTTAGGAAGCAATTATAAGAATCAAGAGTCCAAAGATCATTTAATTTGGTATCCTAGAGTCCTTTTTTAATTTTTAGAATATACTTTTTTTAAACTTTATTTTACTTTACAATACTGTATTGGTTTTGCCACACATGAACAGAATCCACCACGGGTACACATGAGTTCCCAATCCTGAACCCCCCTCTCACCTCCCTCCCTATACCATCTCTCTGGGTCATCTCAGTGCACCAGCCCCAAGCATCCTGTATCCTGCATTGAAATTAGACTGGCGACTCGTGTCTTACATGATATTATACATGTTTCAGTGCCATTCTCCAAAATCATCCCACCCTCTCCTTCTCCCACAGAGTCCAAAAGCCTGTTCTAAACACCAGTACAGTATCCTATCACAAATATATGGAATTTAGAAAGATGGTAATGATAACCCTGTATGCGAGACAGCAAAAGAGACACAGCGGTATCCAAGAATCTCAAGACAGTGCTCCTATCTGGGTTGTGACTTACAAATGCAAGCCTTGGTGAAACCATGTCACACGCAGAGGTAGGACGATGTCATTGTGAACACGGGGGCTCTGCCACCTTCAATGGACGCAAACTGTCACCAACGCTTAGCAACACTTTGGTGAACTCTGATCATCTACATGCATGCACGCTAAGTCACTTCAGCTGTATCTGACTCTTTGTGACCCTAAGGACTGTAGCCTGCCAGGCTCCTCTATATATGGGATTCTCCAGGCAAGAATACTAGAGTGGGTTGCCATGCCCTCCTCCAGGGGATCTTCCTGATCTGGGGATCGAACCCCCGCCTCTTAGGTCTCCTGAATTGGCAGGCATGTTTCTCGCCACTAGTGCCACCTGGAAAGCCGCTAACCATCTATATAGTCAAATATTTTCATAAACATTTTTGATGAGGAATAAAAGGAAATTTGATCATGGATTTTTAAGCAGAAAACTGGTAACTTTTGTCCTATTTTTTCTACCTCAGTTGTTATTTTATATATGCCAGGAAAAGTAGGGATCATAAATTCCCAC
Organism: Madoqua kirkii; assembly: GCA_006408675.1. NCBI lineage: Eukaryota > Metazoa > Chordata > Mammalia > Artiodactyla > Bovidae > Madoqua > Madoqua kirkii. Next base: position 4,751 of record SJYC01049827.1, on the reverse strand, counting down.
CTATTTGAGGTTATTGCCTACAGATTTCTCAGCCTTGCAGGGAGAAAGCAAGTCTGTGATATCCATTGTGCTGGGAACGGTTTCTTTCCTGCTTCTGTGGAAAGGTCTGTGGCTGGATCAGAGAAGGAAACATGCACAGATTCCTTTTCTTTGGCTGCGTGAACAATGTGCGGTAATGATAAAAAAATATATGTAAAAGGAAGCTCCTCGTAAGGGTCAGAGAAAAGAAGACAAGCAATTCTTTCTCTTCCATTTGGCACCTTTTTCATTCCATACTTGGAAGGGAAACTAGCTTAAATTTCCCACTCACACTTAACCAGATTTTTAAATTGCCCCCCTCCCTTTTTTTTTTTGGTAGAGAGGGAAGCAGTTTAGATCTTTGGGTTATGAATTCTGTGAATTCCGTAATTGTACCATTGCTTGGAATCTGTTTTGAGGCTGTGAATTAATTAAATGGGCTTTGTGCCGATGGTTATTTATTTATTAAACTACTATCATTTTTCAGTGTTGGTTTGTTCACATTGGATTTTCATCCTCTAGAGTTCTTGGACATATTTGTATTTGAAACAACTTAGTTAAGGCAAGCATACTACTTACACTGCAGCTTGCTATGTAGAAATCCAGTTCAGAATTTTGAAATACAGCATCAAGCAAATTACCCTTAACATATTTTTTTCAGCCAGTTTGGCCAACTGATTTAGCAATTGTGCTTGTTAACTTTTAATGATTATATTTCTTGTGTCTAAGCATTTCTTATCTTTGAACACCCTGCTCATTTCTGAAACAAGGTATCTTCCAGAAAGTTCTCAAAAAGAGTAGTCCAAAGATAAAGCCTAGGTGAGTGTGATATGGCTGGGCTTTGTAGGTGGGGAGTTTGGTAGGCCCTCAGGAACTTTCGAGAGTAGTGTGTTCATTTAGCAAAAGTAAAGTTGCTACTTTTGTGTCAGCTAAACAGGTCTGGATACTTTACATTCCTTTTATATAACCTAGGTGGTTATTTTATCAGGCTAATTACTTTTTTAATTAAACTTTTTTACTTTGAGATAATTGTAAGTACACTGCACGTGCACTTGGAAGAAATAGTACTAATTACTTTTGCTGATGCCAGCATAGGATTGTGGGTGAAGTGGGTGCTGAATCAGAGAGAAACAGGTCTATTGAACCGGATCTGACACCTGCTATTTATGGGTTCTTGTGCAGCCGCATTGAGGATGAAACATGAGAGATAATTTAGAGCTCTCAGCACGAGTTCAGATACACATGGGGTGCAGAGTGCATCAGCTACTCATTAAGCAGTGCTTATTAATTATGGTATCTTTGAAATGTTGAGATGAATTTGATTTTTTTTAACCACAGTAAAGCACAACTCCCACATGGCAAAAAACAATGGAAAATACCCAATAATCATACATTTATATAGGTGCTCTTTCAAGAAATGGATCCATTTCCGTAAAGGAAGCTGTAATTACATAAGGATGCTGAAGCTTCAGTACTTTGGCCACCTGATGTGAAAGCTGACTCATTGAAAAAGACCCTGATGCTGGGAAAGACTGAAGGCAGGAAGAGAAGGGGATGACTGAGGAGGAGGTGGTTGGATGGCATCACCAACTCGATGGACATGAGTTTGAGCAAGCTCTGGGCAATAGTGAAGGACAGAGAAGCCTGGCGTGCTGCAGTCCATGAGGTCGCAGAGTCAGACACATCTTAGTGACCGAACGACAGTGATCACATATGGAAAAGCTCAAAGTGTTTCTCTTCTTTATAGAGATCGTTTCTCTAGGAGTTTGCTCCTTGAGTATGTGGTTCTCTTCTCCCCTAACTTACAGGTTCTGTGAAGATAATAACCAGTGAGCATTTTTCAGTGTATTCTCTACAAATATTAGTTGAATTGAGGTTTCCCAAGCCTAAATCAATAGCTTATGCAAATAGATTTGTCTTGGGCTGCATATAGTTTGGACTTTGGTTAATTATAAGGAGTATCTTTATTGGTCAACACTTTATTAAGATTTTATCCACACTTGGGTTCAAAGGTGAGTACTTAAATACATGAGCAATGCCACCTAAAGTATTAGCTGCACAAACACGTAAATTACTGAGATATTTCCCCACCACACATCTCTTTCTTTTTTAAAACACAAACAACGGAATTTCAAGTAAAAAGATGTAAAATAGTGTAAAGTAGAGACACAGTTATAAATAAAAATGGACATAAATGTGTTGAAATTGTGTGTGTGTGTGCAAGTACATGTGTGTGTTTCATTATCTCAACCATGAGTCAAAAAAAAAAAAAGAATTTGCACTGGACACCCAGATTGTAAGCACTGTGAATGCCGTGGATAAGAGAATTTTAGTAGGTTCTACTGAACATTTTATGGTTTTATCCTACACAATTGAACTGAACTCAAGTGTATATACTTTTTACTTAATGTAAAAAGTGTGCAGGTTTTATTTCACATTTTACACAGTTGCATTGTCATTATTTTTGTCACTCATTTAGAAATCTTTTGCCTTTCACGATGTTATGGGTGGTTACATCTTATGAATTAGTTAATGGCCTACTCTACAATTCAGAAAATTAATAGAAAAATATAGCCATGCCTAGAAAGTTACAGGAGTTAGTGGTTCTGAGTACATGATTGTCTTCTTCATTTCATTATTACAGTAAGTGTGGCTGGACTAGACTGAAAATATTACTCTGGAACCTGTGTGAGAACTCCACCGTCCTCTTGATGTATGGTTTGGCACACTTACTATCTTTCACCAATCCCTGATGCCAGAAATAGTAAAACACTGAGTTTGGTCCCAGAAACGTCACACCTCATAAAAGATGCTTTACAAAATCTGTTCAGTTGTATTATCTTGTTTGTCTCTCACTTTTGAAGGGCTCCCCTGGCGGCTCAGCTGGTAAAGAATCTGCCTGCAATGCGGGAGACCTGGGTTCGATCCCTGGGTTGGGAAGGTCCCCTGGAGGAGGGAAAGGCTACCCGCTCAGTGTTCTGGCCTGGAGAACCCTGGGCACTGTGTAGTCCATGGGGTCACACAGAGTCAGACACGACTGGGTGACCTTCACTTCACTTTGAAGGGTAAACACTCAGGTAATAATGGTAGATGTCACCAGCCTACTACGAATTACTCAAAGGGTGGAGAGGCCACTGGGACCCCACCCTTCTGGGCACGCTGAGCACTCTTTCTGTTAAGTCAGTTTTTCCAAACAGGGCCTCCCAGCCGCACTGTTGGTCCCACTGACAGTGAATGTGGTGTCTAGGCAGCCCCGGCTGTAATCATGCTGATCAGCCCCAGCTTCCTCTGTGGTTGCTGGTTCTCAGTCCCACGGCACTCGCCACTTCCTCCTGCATGGACTCCCTCCGTTCTTGCAGCCTTAAATGCATGTTAGACTCCATTCGAGTTCTCTGCTGAGTAAAATTAGCAAATACCATTTGCATGCCCTTGAAAAGTCTACAGTCTAGAGAAGGGGTCACAAACTTCTGAATTTTAAGCAAGAGTTAACCGAAAAGAAGATGACTTAGATACGTAAGATACTGAGGTTGACTAGCTGCTTGAGTCAGGCGTGTAACAGTGAGCTCTAGCTGGCCCCATTTGCTCTCCAGTAAACACTGAGAAAACAGTCGTGTGTAGTGGTGCCGTATGATGACTGTGTGATACAGGCCTGCGTTAGGGCTCCCGCAGCAAAGCACCATGGTCTGAATGACTTAAAAACAGATACATTTCCTCTTAGATCTGTTAGAGAAACCAGAAGCCCAGGACCCAGATGCTGGCAGGCGTGGTTTCTCCGGAGCCCTTTCCCCGCTCGCAGATGTCAGCTGTCTCCACACGGCCTTCCCGCTGTGTCCTGACGTCCTCGGCTTAGAAGGACCCTGGATACCTTGGATTAGGGCTCACCCACACGACCTCATTTTACCTGAATTGCTTCTAAAAGTCTCTTTCCCTAATATAATCACTTTCTGAGGCAATGGGGTTTAAATCTTCCACAGACGAAAGGGACAGGGAGTAGCTTACCCCTTAATAATGTCTTTCTGAGAGTGGGTTTATATTAGTTTTTTTAAACAGCCATTAAATAACTATCTGCCTGTTTTATCTCATTAATGTAGGCTCCATAAAAATACGTGCCTGGTAAAGGACATACTGTGTTTCACCCACGCTCCCAGTGGAGACCCTGTTCAGATCACACACATCCTGCCGTTGTCACAGAAACTCCAGACGTGGAGGGACTACAGTCTCCTCTGGAATTTACTCCTATTTTAGGTGAAAGAGACACAGCAGTCATGTTATAGGCAATCTCCCGATTTTATACTTTCCATTTTATCCAATCTAGCTATTTGAGCAGTGCCTGAGTTTATATATATATTTTTTAAAATTTTATTTTTACTTTACTCTACGTTACAATACTGTATTGGTTTTGCCATACATTAACATGAATCAGCCACAGGTGTACACGAGCTCCCAATCCCGAAGCCCCTCCCACCCCCCACCCCATATCATCTCTCTGGATCATCCCCATGCACCAGCCCCAAGCATCCTATATCCGGTATCGAACATAGACTGGCGCTTCGTTTCTTACATGATAGTATACATGTTTCACTGCCATTTTCCCCAAATCATCCCACCCTCCCCATCTCCCTCAGAGGCCAAAAGTCCGTTCTATACCTCTGTGTCTCTTTTGTTGTCTCACTTACAGGGTCATCGTTACTATCTTTCTAAATTCCATATATATGTGTCAGTATACTGTATTG
>SJYC01049824.1:0-10217 GCA_006408675.1 Madoqua kirkii | reverse complement strand
TACTGACTCAATGGACATGAGATGAGGTAAATTCTGTGTTTGGTGATAGACAGGGAGGCCTGGTGTGCTGCAGTCCATGGGGTCACAAAGAGTTGGACATGACTAGCAACTGAACTGAACATAGATGTTGAATCACTAAAGCAGTTATATAATTCTGTGTTATCGAAATTAAGATTGTTTTCCCATTTATTTTTCTCTCTTGATTGTTAAACTAGAAATTTCTACAGAGGAGCTCACCTAGTGGTCCAATGTTAAGACTCCATGGTCCTGATGCAGGGGCCATGGGTTTAATCCCTCGTTGGGAAGTAGGATCCCATAGCACAGCGTAAAAATCTTATTTTTCTATAGAAATCATATATGTACCAAAGGATTTTTTTCCCCAGAAAATAGAATGTTTAAACTGTCATTTGCTTTAATCATGTTTTATACTATCTGTAAAATTAGGCATGGACTAAATGGTAATTAAGATAATTACTTAAAAAGAACCTGCGACATTCTCTTTGGTGTTAATAGTGAACTTTTTCCTACCTTCTCCAGGCTTCCAATGTACTAGAAAAGTATTTCAATCAAATTTGAATAAGCTTCCAGGCTTTCAACGTTTTATTGGAGGCTCTGAGATAAACAGTGTGTGGCTGAGAGATTCCTAGCCTGTGACGACTCCAGCTCGTGTTCAGAAAGAGCCTGCGTCTTTTTCTTGATTCAGTCCACTCACTGTACAGAAAGCTAGTTATCGGAACATCAGAGGCGCCGCTCTGTTTAATCCCAGGAGGGCGGGCCATGTCTCAATTAATGTTCTTCATTCCCTGGTATAAGCCTGGGGGGCGCTGGTCACCTCCAGGGCCCTGCTGTCCTCTTCACAGGTGTGAAGCTAGTGCAGCGTCCGTCCTTCCTCGCCTGCCCTTTGAAATGCTGTGGACCCCTACAGGTAGATCAGTAAAAGGGAAAGGACGAAGAAGGCTGAGAAGAGAGAATCTCTTCATTATTTCTGCACTTCGTCCCCGTCAGCATCAGTCTCATCTTAAAATCAATGCGTGTTCATGCATCTTTCTTCTTTTTGGCTGCACCACTCAAGTTGCAGGATCTTCAGTCCCCCAGGCAGGGATCCAGCCGCTCGCCCTGCAGTGGGAGTGCAGAATGCTGACCGCTGAACCGCCAGGGGAGGCCCCAGAGGAACAAGTTTTATGTCCACTTCAGGCCTGTCTGTTTCTCTGTAACCACTGGGTGAAGCGGTCATGTGAGGGAGGCTTGTGATACCGAGCAAGCATCTTAACTGCACTTGCTGTGATCAGCTGTGAAACTATCCACTCTTCCTATGGGCACAGCCACGTTAGAAAAAAAATGTCGCAGAAAAAGTTAAGCTTTATTTCCAAGTGTTGAAGGGATTCAGAAAACATCCTTAGAATGATTTATAAAGTGTTCCTAAATGTTTAATTCTTAATAACTTTCCACTCTTTAGCAGCAGGCAAATGAATGGGCTTTTAAGACTCTTTATTTGAGTTATTATAGGCAAAGAAAGCTACTAGGGTTGTTCATTAAAGGTGCATAAAATATGCCCTCCTCACTCACAGTGAGGTTTTCCCACAGGAAAATAAAGCTCTGTTCACGCAATGGCTTCAGGCTGCCACTCAGCACCGTTATGTCCGTAATAAACCATCTCAGGCACGTGTGGCCCTTCCCCCGAGCATGTGGGTCTTACATACTCAAGCTCACTGTTTCAAGATTACAAACCACATTGTGTTAAGATTTGGGCTAAAACATGGCTCTGTTTTTAGGAATTCTGTAATAAAGGCGTTTCTTTTTCATAATAAGAATAATGCAGAAGCAATTTTAGTCTAGTTTGGAATTTAGCCTTACCAGTTGTACACATGAGCTTTGATATGTAGTGAAATACATGATGATATGCTGTGGAAAATAGCCATCTTACATGATGAGATAAAAAGACCTAATTTCCTCTGTAGGAGGCCACCTTAACTTTTGAAAATAGTAACTTAGAGATTTCCTCAGCGAAAGTCACAGTAAATATAAAAAGTTTGTATGTGATTAAGACCAAAAAAACAGTAAGGCACGCACTGGTTTGGAGTTACTGCTGAATAAGTCCGCGCCACAAAACTTGGATACAGTTGGATGGCTTTGGACTTCCAACAGATAAAATCAGGTTTGGTGTTATGCAACTTTCAATACTGTTTCACTTATTATGCCAGGAGGACAGCTCCAAATAGTTTACTTAGAATTCTGTATTCTATTATAGTGGACTCTACCTTTTAAAAAGTGTTTAGTTTCTGAATTTTATTCCTTATTGTAGCTTTATCCTTCATGTTAACAATTTTACCGGGTAAACCTTATCCAGTGAGGAGACACTTTGGATTCCTTTGGAGATAAATGTTAGTCATCTTCATTCACATTACTTAATTTAGACCAGTAATTTAGCATGTTTAATCCATAGCAGTGCCAGATAGCCTTTAAAATGGAAGTGAATTGTTTTAGTTGACTCTGAATACTGAGTACATATGCATTATAGAACATTTAGAAAAGCCCGAAGTGAAAATATGCAGGAAAGTTTTAACATTTACTGTTGCCCTTCCCAGTATCTAGAAATCTGCTTGACTCATAGAAGCAGCCTAATATTTGCTGAATGGTTATTTAACAAAAAATGTGTGGTCATTCTAGAAAGCTTGATTGATTAATGGAGAAAATAATGAAAGAAATAAACTGTATGAAAATTCTAATTCCCGTATGGTGGACTAGATCATTGAGATACATCTTCCTAGGACAAATATAGAACTGGAAGAAATCTGAGGGGTTAAAGAACAATCAAAGAATGAAAGAACTAGGGAACTAGAAGGCTAGAGCCCCGGAAGGGCAGAGGGGCGAGTCTAGCCCTGGGGCCCCTTTTTCTCAGAAACACCTGATGACCTCAAAGAGGAAGACAAAGAGATGAGAGGCAAACGCAGCTTTAAACAAAAGTACATGGTTCCAGTAACAGAAATTGGAGTCCCAGGACTTGATTGGAGTCCTCAGGACTGGTCCCTAGAAGTAAAGGCAACCCCCAAATGGACTAGGCCCTACATGTGCTGAGACCAGAGCTGAGCCAGCTCAGTCCCGTCACTGAGCTGGTCTAGGCCGGTCAGCACTGTTGTCACTGGCCAGATATAAAAGTGACTCTTTCTGTAGAATGGTAACATCCTATTAGACTTCAAATAACAGTATAATTTTCCATAACCTTCATCCATCCTAAAAATAGCTGGATGTATGAAATCACAGACAGCCCAAAGGAAGCAGAGCCAGTGGAAGTCCGGAGATAGCGTCATCCAGAGCAGCCCCGAAACGGTTCAGCCTGTTTAAGGACATCTAAAAGGACACTTGGAACATTGTTTAGAATGTATCCAGAATGAAGCACAAAGAGAAAAAGTAGATACGGAAGAGAAAAAAGAGAATAATAAGCGTGTGAACACGGAGAATGGCTCTGCAGGTATCCTTGCAGTTGGGGGTCTCAGTGGGGCGGGCGTGACAGGATACGGCAGAGGCAGCACCTGAAGAAATACTGGCTCAGAATCACCCCAAATTTATGAAACACATTAGGCCACAGATTTAAGCAGCACGATAAAAACTAACTAAGAAGCACAAAGGAAGACTCATGGATGCACATTGTAATAAACCTGCTAAAAAGTGAATAGAAGCAGAAATATCTTAAAATCAAGCAGAGTTAAAAGACTGTTTTTAAAGGAGCAATAATAAACATTCAGCTGACTTCTCAACAGTGAAATTGAAAGCAATGAAATACCTTTAATGTAAAAAAAAAAAAAAAAAACTCAACCTAGAATGATCTTCCTGAGAACATTTTTCCATTATTGTCAAATAATGACACTTTAGATAAGCACGTTGAGAGATTTTATCGCTGGAACACTCACACTGTAAAAACACGAGAGAGTGTTTTTCAGGCAGGAGTAAAGTGATACTGCTGCTGCTGCTGCTGCTGCTAAGCTGCTTCAGTCATGTCCGACTCTGTGCGACCCCATAGACGGCAGCCCACGAGGCTCCCCCGTCCCTGGGATTCTCCAGGCAAGAGCACTGGAGTGGGTTGCCATGTCCTTCTCCAGTGCAGGAAAGTGAAAAGTGAAAGTGAAGTCGCTCAGTCATGTCTGACTCTTAGTGACCCCATGGACTGCAGCCGACCAGGCTCCTCCACCCATGGGGTTTTCCAGGCAAGAGTACTGGAGTGGGTCGCCATCGCCTTCTCCGAAAGCGATACTGGGTACAGGATTATTGGAGATGCGTGAGAAATACCCATGAGATAAAGGGGAAATGGGCAGCAATAGTAAAAGTGTGAGTAAATTCAGTTGACTTTTTGAAGCAATGATGTATTCAGGATTTCAAAATATAACACATACTTTAAAGTATGATTCTCACGAGAATGAAAACATCCAAAATATTTGCAAAAGACATGTCCGATAAAGGGCAAGTCTCCAAAACATGCAAAGAACTCTTAAAATTCAACAATAAAAACAAAAATCCTTCTGTTAATAAATGAGTCAAAGCCCGGATAGACACTGCACCAGGGAAGGTACCTGCGTGCCCAGCGGCTCAGGCATACCCGGCTCTTTTCAACCCTACAGACTCCTCTGTCCACGGGATTTTCCAGGCAAGAACACTGGAGTAGGTTGCCATTTCCTTCTCCAGGGGATCTTCCCAGCCCAGAGACTGAACCCAGGTCTCCTGATTCTCCTGCATTGTAGGCAGATTCTTTACCAGCTAAGCCATCAGGGAAGCCCCAGTTATTCTTAATAGCAAGCTCCTATCTAAAGCTCTTATCTCATTTGCATATTTTTTCCCTTTCTACTCCAGTGCTCTTGCCTGGAAAATGCCAGGGACGGAGGAGCCTAGTGGGTTGCAGTCCATGGGGGTCACTAAGAGTCACGACTGAGCGACTTCTTCACTTTTCACTTTAATGCATTGGAGAAGGAAATGGAAACCCACTCCAGTGTTCTTGCCTGGAGAATCCCAGGAATGGGGGAGCCTGGTGGGCTGCCGTCTATGGGGTTGCACAGAGTCGGAGACGACTGAGTGACTTCACTTTCACTTCTCACTTTCCTGCATTGGAGAAGGAATGGCAACCCACTCCAGTATTCTTGCCTGGAGAATCCCAGGGACAGGGGAGCCTGGTGGGCTGCCGTCTATGGGGCGCACAGAGTCGGACACGACTGAAGCGACTCAGCAGCAGCCGCAGAGGGCATCTTCTACTCTGTTGTGGAAAGAACTGTGTTTGAAATTTTGTGATATGATTAAAATTCCTGTGAGCATTAATGACAGGGCTTTATAGGTATATGCTATATAACTTAATTTCATGAAATAAGAGTAGTAAGCTCTTGTTCATGTTATGATTGTGTGTTGTTATTAAAGTAAATGACATTTTTAAAGGTGCTTTTTTGTTTGTTTGTTTCATTCACATTATATGGAGAACACTAGTTAGAATTTCAGTAAGCTGTTTAGATTAATTCCTAAAATAAACCTAGGTAATTATAAGAGCATTTGAGAAATACTTCTTATAAATTATTGATTTTGATTAGTGAGTTTACATGGACAGTCCTACATAGCCAGGACTTGAATGTCACTCATACTATATAATCAAGGGAGCCCTTTCATTATAAGGATGAAATAAAAACTAATCAATGGCCAGCATTACTGAAGTCCAGAATAAAGACATCGAATACTAAAGACATTCATAGGAATACTTAACGAACAGTCTGCTCTTAAGTCAGCTTACAGTGAAGCTGGTACACGGAGTTTAAGCCTCAGTAAATCTTTGATGCAAACACAAAGCAATGATAAACACAGTAAACCGAAGAAATGCTACATAGAGAGATAAGACGTTTAAATATGACATGTGTAGCAACACAATAAGGCAGTTATGCTGCAGATCAGAAAAGAGGCGCTGGACACACGCTGGGTGGCCTGGCCTCTGCTTTTGATGCAAACACAAAGCAATGATAAACACAGTAAACCGAAGAAATGCTACATAGAGAGATAAGACGTTTAAATATGACATGTGTAGCAACACAATAAGGCAGTTATGCTGCAGATCAGAAAAGAGGCGCTGGACACACGCTGGGTGGCCTGGCCTCTGCCTCTGAAGGAGAGAGGTTGTCCAGAGTCGAACCTCTGGGGCTTTAGGGACAGAATGTGAAAAGTGGAGGCAGCCTTGCTCTCCAAAGCAGACCCTGGCTGGGCCCCGCATTTCCTCAGTGACTCATTCAGCAGAGACACGAGCCCCTGGCACGCGTCCGGCATCGTTCTTGTGCGGGGTTTGTGTTTGTGCAGACACGTTATAGTGCAAAGATGCCCACAGGCTAGCGAGGAGAAGCAGGGCGGGAGGGAGACGGAAAAGAGAGCCTCCCAAAGGACAGTGGAGACGTCTCACCAGCCGATCCGTTTTATCGCAGCAGGAAGGAGCTGTGGCCGATGCTCTGAGGCTAGGACTTCAACTGAGAACCCCAGGCATGGAGACAAGGTCAAAAGTGTTAAAAGAATAAGAGTGAGGGGACATGCCTACGGCTGATGCGTGTTGATGTTTGACAGAAAACAACACAATTCTGTCAAGCAGTTATCCTTCAATTAGAAAATAAATTAAAAAAAAAAAGTGTAAAGTCCCGCATAAGCAATGTAGGAATAGTTCCTATAAAGATGAATCAATAAGTTTGGGAAGTAAAACATACTGTCATAAAAAAAAGCTCAATGGGTGGAATAAAAACTAGCCTAAGTTTAATTTAAAGGAGAATCTACCACATAGACAGGGAGACAAGCTCAAAAAGCAGGTGAGACACAGGGGATGGTTTATGGTTTACAATCCGCGCTGACCGCCGTTGTAGCGAGGGGCCACTTGTGAGCGTCTGAAATGTGTCTAGTCCGCGAACACCGTATGTTATCAGTTACATTTGTGCTCGGTCAGGTCCTGCTTGTGGCCCCTGGACTGTTGGTCCACCAGGCTCCTCTGTCCCTGGAATTCTCCAGGCAAGAATACCAGGCTGGGTTGCCGCTTTCTGCTCCAAGGCACCTTCCCGGCCCAGGGATCAAACCCTGTCTCTGCTGTCTGCTGAACTGGCACGTGGGTTCTAGACCACTAGCTCCACCTCGCACAGATGAGCCGTCTGCAGAACGGAAACACACACAGACAGACAGGACAGCCTTGCTGCCAAGCGGCAGGGTGTTCGGGGAGAGGACTGGGAACCTGAGATTAGCGGACGTAAACTGTGGCGTATGGGATGCGTAGACGAGGCCCCAGTGTAAAGCACTGGGAACTATATTCACATCCTGTGACAAACCACCGTGGAAAAGAATATAAAATAAAGAATGTGTATGTGTTTAACTGAGTCAGTTTTCTGTACAGCAGAGACTGGCACAACATTGTAAATCGACTATACTTCAATAATGGAGATGGCGATGGCACCCACTCCAGTCCTGCCTGGAAAATCCCATGGACGGAGGGGCCTGGTAGGCCGCAGTCCATGGGGTCGCTAAGAGTCGGACACGACTGAGCGACTTCACTTTCACTTCTCACTTTCACGCACTGGAGAAGGACATGGCAGCCCACTCCAGTGTTCTTGCCTGGAGAATCCCAGGGACGGGGGAGCCTGGTGGGCTGCCGTCTATGGGGTCGCACAAAGCCAGCCACGACTGAAGCGACTTAGCAGCAGCAGCAGCATACTTCAATAAAAAAAAATGAAATGAAATGTATCAAGTCCAAATTGTGATGTAATATAAATATTATAAAATACATACCAGATTCCAAAACATAATGTAAAATATTGTTAATAATCTTTATATTGATTATATATTGAAATTGTAGTATTTTGGGCATATTGGCTTAAAGCATAGTGTTAAAATTAACATCATCTGTTTCTTTTTCACTATTTAATGTTACCACATGTGAAAAATATTAAATGATGCCTTGCATTATATTTTTCAGGCACAGTGTTGGTTGATATTATACTGAAACTCACAGCAACAGTTTCAGGAGACAAGGTTACAGGGAATAGTGGAGAAAATAATTGAACAGCTGTTAGAAAATTATTTTTCTACAATTGGAAAAAAGATTGGGGTTGACCATCAGTAAGGGCATATTCAGGGAGTCTGTGACACTGAACAGCCTCAGGTATAGAGAGAATGATCTGAACCCTGCTAACTGTTCACAGGTTACCTAGGAAGGAACAGCTGGATTAACAGTACATTTCTCTGGAGGACACAGATGATGGAGTAACAAATTCATAAGCAAAAATAATTTGTCAATCTAAAAATGTTATACCAGATTTAGCTATTATTCAAGTATAAGGGGAAAGGCATAAGGAAAAAAGATATTTTCAAATAAAGAACATGAAAACATCAAATCACTTTACCATCCAGAGATCCTCACTAAGTGTTTCTGAGGGATATGCAGTCAGCATGCATAATGGGCCAGAGGAAGACATGGTTTGTGAGAAACAGGGAGCATAGAAAGTGATAAAATATTAATGCCTTTAATTCATTTTAATTGAGATATAATTGACCTATGACATTATATTCATTTCATGATGGTTCAACATGTTGTGAGATGATCACCATAATAACTCGAGTGAGGGCCTTCCTTGGAGGTCCAGTCGCTGAGACTCCGACCTCCCAGTGCAGGGGCCCTGAGTTTGATCAGGCAACCAGATCCAGTGAGCTACCCAAGACCCAGCGCAGCCAAAGAAAAGTTATTTTAAAACCTGGATAAGATCCATCCCCGCACATAGTTACGCTTTTTCTTGTGATGGGAGTTTTCAGATCTCCTCTCTCAGTGGCTTTCAAATATAAAACACCGTGTTTTCAGTGATAGTCACTGTGCTCCAGAGACGTTTGCAGGGCGTTTATTTCCAAACTGGAAGTTACATTTCTTCCATTTTATTCAATTAAAAAGAAAACTAAAGGCAGGTAAAGTTGAGTAAGAGTAATGAAATGAGTCAGACAGATGTTCAGTGTGTAGTTAGAGTATGTGTACGGTAACACCCAGAATATAGAAATACTAAATTATTTAACTGCATTAGACTCATTTATAACCAAGAATATGAATTATGAGATTAAAGATAATCCATAAAAATAGACATCTAATAGAGCTTCCAATGGAGAAGGCAAAGGCACCCCACTCCAGTGCTCTTGCTGGAAAATCCCATGACAGAGGAGCCTGGTGGGCTGCAGTCCATGAGGTCGATAAGAGTCGGACATGACTAAGTGACTTCACTTTGACTTTTTACTTTCATGCATTGGAGAAGGAAATGGCAACCCACTCCAGTGTTCTTGCCTGGAGAATCCTTGGGACAGGGGAGGCTGGTGGGCTGCTGTCTATGGCGTTGCACAGAGTCAGACATGACTGAAGCGACTTAGCAGCAGCAGCAGCAGCAGCAGCAGAGCTTCCAAAGTAGAAAATAAGAAAAAAAGGATTCTATTGAAATGTGTGAATCCAACAGAAGCATGAAGTGAGAGAGGGAATAAAAGGGAAAACGGATATAGTTAGCGAGAAACAGGAAAAATATAATGCACATATCTTAAAGTCCAAGTGGATTGCTAATCACCTACTATGTAAGTCTATTCAGTTCAGTTCAGTTCAGTCGCTCAGTCGTGTCCGACTCTTTGCAACCCCATGAATCGCAGCATGCCAGGCCTCCCTGTCTATCACCAACTCCCGAAGTTCACTCAGACTCACGTCCATCGAGTCCATGATGCCATCCAGCCATCTCATCCTCGGTCATCCCCTTCTCCTCCTGCCCCCAATCCCTCCCAGCATCAGAGTCTTTTCCAGTGAGTCAACTCTTCACATGGGGTGGCCAAAGTACTGGAGTTTCAGCTTTAGTATCATTCCTTCCAAAGAAATCCCAGGGCTGATTTCCTTCAGAATGGACTGGTTGGATCTCCTTGCAGTCCAAGGGACTCTCAAGAGTCTTCTCCAACACCACAGTTCAAAAGAATCAGTTCTTCAGTGCTCAGCCTTCTTCACAGTCCAACTCTCACATCCATACATGACCACAGGAAAAACCATTGCCTTGACTAGACGGATGTTAGTTGGCAAAGTAATGTCTATGTTTCTGAATATGCTATCTAGGTTGATCATAACTTTTATTCTAAGGAGTAAGTGTCTTTTAATTTCATGGCTGCAGTCACCATCTGCAGTGATTTTGGAGCCTAAAATAATAAAGTCTGACACTGTTTCCACT
>SJYC01049823.1:0-18785 GCA_006408675.1 Madoqua kirkii | reverse complement strand
CCTCCACTAGCTTTGTTCGTAGTGATGCTTTCTAAGGCCTACTTGACTTCACATTCCAGGATGTCTGGCTCTAGATAAGTGATCACACCATCATGATTATCTGGGTTGTGAAGATCTTTTTTTGTACAGTTCTTCTCTGTATTCTTGCTACCTCTTCTTAATATCTTCTCCTTCTGTTAAGTCCGTACCATTTCTGTCCTTTATCAAGCCCATCTTTGCATGAAATGTTCCCTTGGTATCTCTAATTTTCTTGAAGAGATCTCTAGTCTTTCCCGTTCTGTTCTTTTCCTCTATTTCTTTGCATTGATCGCTGAAGAAGGCTAAGTTAGAAATTATCAGATGAAAAGGAGTTAGAGACACAGATGATGGAAAACAAAGAAACGAAGAGGAATAGAAAAGAAATATATTGAGGACAGTGCTCACCACACACTAGCAATTCAATAAATGTTCCTTGTCTTTTCAAAGTTTTCTCCCAAATGATGGATGCTTTCATATTAAAATGATTAAGTTCTTTATTTTATCCAGTAACCCGTTGAAACAGAGACAAAATGAAGAGAAATGCCTGAAGACGGCAATGTTCTTTTTTGTCCAAGGACAGTACTTACAAAGCGTAAGGGCAGCGGCGGTCCATCACTCCTGCACAGCTTTACTGAACCAGCCCCTTTACCCTGGCTGAGAGCCCGGTTTAAACACACGGCAACATGGGTGGGCCCATCATGCCAAGTGAAGCCACTCAGACAGAGAAAGGCCAGTATCACGGGATGCCGTTTATATATCAAATGTAATGGATACAAATGAATGTATGCACAAAACGAAACAGACCCATAGATTTCAGGAACTCATCTGAGATTACCAAAGGGGAACCATGAAGGGTGGGGGGATCAGTCTTGGGGTTAAGATACACCCACTGCTGCTGCTGCTGCTGCGTTGCTTCAGTCGTGTCCGACTCTGTGCGACCCAATGGACGGCAGCCCACCACGCTCCCCCATCCCTGGGACTCTCCAGGCAAGAGTACTGGAGTGGGGTGCCATTGCCTTCTCCGATACACACACTACTGTATATAAAATAATTAGCGAGAACTTACTGTATAGCAAGAGGAACTCTACTCAGTATTCTCGAATAGCCTACGTGGATAAAGACACTGAAGAAGAGCGGGCATATGTGTATGAGGACCCGAGCCGCTCCGCTGCACCCAGGAAACCAGCGCAGCCTTGCCCATCAAGCGCTCTTCAGCCAGCACGGCAAAGCCCATCAGGCTCTCCCCATCTGCTGGGCAGTGGGCAGTCTGCCTCGGGTGAGCACGCAGAGGACACATGGAGATCTCCGTGGAGGGAAGAAATTCTTCTCCGGGTAGCTGGGCTTCTGTGCAGATTCATGTTGGGCTTGAGGGGATTCTTGGTGCCGCTGACCCGACGCGCAGACACGTGGCTCCCTGTGTCTGTCAGCGCACTGGCCCCTCGCTGGCGCCGTGTTCTGGAAGGCCTGCGCCGGCATGCCAGGGCTGATGAACTCACAGGACCTGCAGAGCTCTGAGAGACAACCAAGAGGCAAGCTTTGGTGGGTTTTGTTTTTGTTTTTTTTTTTTCTTTGGTTTTCTCTACTGATAATTTCAGTTTAGAAATCAGGTTTCTCTTTTTCCAGCAATTGTCATCGGAAAGACTCTTCTCTCGCCATCTCTGCTGGTAAAACTGTCCTTACATTATTCAACTTGTGAGTTTTAACACTCTGAGAACCAGTTTGCAAATTGACTTTTGCGGCCCATTGTCATTAGACTTGCAAATTAGGCTGGATGAGTGATAAAAAGAAACTCTCAGATAGTCTCCAAACCTCATTTAGCCAGTGATTTCTGCACTTTCCTCATTCTTGTTTTTAAACAAGAAGTTAAAATAGGTTTCAAAAATAAGCCGTCTGGATCTCATTTCCATCTCCTGTCCCTCTAGGGAAGGTGTTAATGACCCAAAGCAGAGACCTGGACCCTTGTAAATGGCTCAGGAGTTTACCACGAAGCGATTTTCTATTTTCTGACACCCCTGGTACTTTTATCAATTACTTTCAGCCTTATGATAAGTGCAGACAGAGGTGTGAATAAATAGTATAAAATACTTCGCATGTATTGCTCTCCTTTTCTCCCTCAGGCAAAATCTCCATAAAAGTTAAATAATAAAAACCCATGTGCAATGTTTCATTTAAATTTTATGAGATGTTTATGTGATAAGATAAAATCATACCACTGTGTGTGGCTGCTTTTATAACAAGCCCAAACCTCGATTTCAGGTGGTCCTTTGTGTTTAGTAAGGACAGGTTTACTGGGAACCGCGCCTCTGGTGGGTGGTGAATGTCCTCTGGGCCTCCTCTCAGTGACGCCAGACGCTCTGTTTCTTTGCTCTCCAGTGCAGAATCAAGCCTCGGAGACAGAGTTTAGGGTGAGGCAAGAAGCGTAATGACACCCCACTCCAGTGCTCTTCCCTGGAAAGTCCCAGGGACGGGGGAGCCTGGGGGGCTGCAGTCCGTGGGGTCCCGAAGAGTCGGACAGGACTGAGCGACTTCACTTTCACTTCTCACTTTCATGCATTCAGAAGGCAATGGCACCCCACTCCAGTGTTCTTGCCTGGAGAATCCCAGGGACGGGGGAGCCTGGTGGGCTGCCGTCTATGGGGTCACACAGAGTCGGACACGACTGAAGCGACCCAGCAGCAGCAGCAAGAAGGGGTAGCTTCATTACGTTGCCAGGCAAAGGGGGACACAGTAGGGCAATAACCTCAAAACTTCGTGTCCCCACTTGCAGAGGAGACAGTAAAGGCTCTTGGGTGTTCTTTCAGTGGGGTGAGGGTGTCAGCCCTCTGCCTCCAGCCATCTGGGTCTGCACTCATGCCTGGAGGGGGTTCCGGTATCTGCAGAACAGCTCACAGACGTTGCGTATGTCCCTGGAAGGGGAGCCGGGGGGCCCTGCCCCCAGACTGCAGTCTCCCTTCTCGGGTGCTTCTCCCTGGTGGTCTCGCAGCCCCTCCCTTCCCCAGCCAGCAAGTGCTTGAATCCGGAATTCCAGGAAGGTGCTGGAGGCTGAGGGAAGGCTGTTTCCTGTGGTTGGACGAGTAAGGGGCACGGAAAGCCTTTGTGCCCAGGAGCCCCGTAGCGACCCGATTTGTATCATCAACCGCAGTTTCAGTTAAGAACTTCTAGGCTTTAGAGAGAGAGAAAAAAAAAAGGGATTCTTTTTTGATCCCTCATGATACGGAGACTGGCCTTCAGAGAGGGCAAGGTGGTCCACTTTTATTAGATTACATGCGTCAATCTATATATAAAGATTCTATTAGAGTTCATGTATTGATCTATATAAAAAGATTCGCAGTGCAATTTTCCGGAGCTTGTCATTTAGGAGTTTTTTTTTTCTTTTTTACTTTGTTGTTGTGTAGCTAAAGGATTCAAGGGTCTATTCCACTTGCCCCCTTTCCCACTAAAAGTAGAACCAAGGTATATTCGACCCCCCGCACCCAACATCCTAACTATATTTAAAAGTGCTCCAAGCTGGAGTTCCTAAATTTATTTTTCATCTCAAACTTTAAAAAATTCTGCAAAAATTTTCTTTAAAAAAAAAACCCTCAAGGTCAAAAAACCCGGGCTTCTTTCCCTTCAGAATTTAGTATAGTAGCAATTATAATTAGCAGTTGTGAAGCCCTCTGTGGCATGCAGTGTACTAAGAACCTTGCATTTTCATTTAGTTAGTCCTCACAAGAAATCTACAAGGTGCTGTCAGCCTTACAACTCTGATCTTCATTTTCCTGTAGAATGAGCTGGCACACAGAGAGACCGAGTGACTTGCCCAGGGTCACATAGCTGGCGCGTGGTCGAGGTCAGATTCCCACCCAGGCAAGCTGAGATGTCTCTGCTTTTACTCACTGTGTTTTACTGTCTGGATAAAGGCCACTTTGTCAATTGCATGCTCAGAATAGATAACAGTGATAAGAAATCAAACAGGAGGCGTTACTGAAGAGGAGGCGCTTATGATGAGCGGAGATTAAGGGGTGCAGAGGAAGGAAGAGACTTCTGTTACAAAATGCTTCTGCCACAACGTTGTGAAGCAGCTATGCTGTTCTTGCTCAGTTGCTCAGGCCTGTCCAGCTCTTTGTGACCCCGATGGACTGTAGCCCATCAGGCTCCTCTGTCCGTGGGACTTCCCAGGCAAGGATACTGGAGTGGGTTGCCATGTCCTCCTCCAGGGGATCTTCCCAACTCAGGGGTCAAACTCACATCTCTTGCTTGGCAGGCAGATTCTTTACCACTGAAACACCAGAGAAGACCAAAAGCAGCTGCTGCTGCTGTGTCGCTTCAGTCGTGTCCGACTCTGTGCGACCCCATAGACGGCAGCCCACCAGGCTTTGCCGTCCCTGGGATTCTCCAGGCAAGAACACTGGAGTGGGTTGCCATTTCCTTCTCCAATGCATGAAAGTGAAAAGTCAAAGTGAATTTGCTCAGTCGTGTCTGACTCTTAGCGACCCCATGGACTACAGCCTACCAGGCTCCTCCATCCATGGGACTTGCCAGGCAAGAGTACTGGAGTGGGGTGCCATTGCCTTCTCCACAAAAGCAGCTACACTCCAATAAAAATTAATTTAAAAGAAGTGAAAATACCAAAATGCTGTTGCTGTACCTTATTATTTCCTTTTCCAAGTGAACTTTGGTGTCAGCTGGTCAGATTCCATTGGAACATGCTGTTGGGATTTTGATTGGGATTGTACTTAATATATGGATAATATTGGAGAATAGAATATTGAGACTACTCATAGGGTCGTAAAATGTTTTCCCATTTTATTTTCATCTTTTTTTAAATTAGTCAGCAGATTGGTATATTACTTCACCTAAGTTGTGCACATTTCTGTTCTTTATTCCTGACTTCATTTTGTGTTGCTACTATGAATGGACTTCCATTACATTATAAATCCTGTTCTTGGTTTACAGAAGAGTCTTTGCATTGGGTGTATTGATTTCATAGACGCACACCTTACTAAAATATCTTATTAGCTCTGATAGTTGGGGGCAATGATCCATATTCTTCACTTAGTGCCTGCACTGACTCACTATATAAGGACACAGAGAAGGTTACCTGTTATACTTTCTATGATTAAGTAGCAGATTCAGCTTATTACTTTATGTATGATTTTGCATCTCTATCCATAAATGATATTTTTGTAGATGTTTGCCTTAGCATTTCTTTAAAAATCTGCTTTTCACCATCTTTAAGAATAAAGCACCACTCAGTGCTTCCTCCCGTGAAAAGATGTTAATCATTTATTAATAGCTAAATTCCACACTCAGTCGCCCCCCTGCCCCCAGTTTTGTATCCTGAGGTTTCAGGTCTAGATGGTTGTTCCAACTAAATGAGCCCTCTCAGCGGTCAGCAAGTCAGCAGAAGCCACGGGCGGCCCTGGGGGCCTGGTGGGTCCAGCTTGTCACCCACTGTCTGCTCTGTTCTCCACTCTCATCTTCTTGTTCTCTTGAACCGTGTGGGGCCTTGTGAGCATCAGAGATGATGGAAGACCTTTTCTCAGCCTTGTAACCGGCAACAGAGAGCCTGAGCAAGGGCAGAAAGCAGCGCATCCCAGGGAGAGCGCAATCCGCAGAAAATGAAGGCCCTGCGTGGGATGATCGGCATTGAGGCCAGGTGTCTGTGCTGGCTCTCCTGTAAGCCGCACGGAGGCTAGGCAGCTTTCCCCTTCCCTAACAGTGCGGGAGGTCTTGGGGCTCCAAAGGATTCCCCTGCCAAGGCCTGTACACATTTCCTGGCCCTGCAGGTAGAGACTGCGACGATGTCCTCCATCCTCAGGAGGATTGTCCCACAGGTCCCATCAGAGAAGAGAGTCCATTTAAGGTGCTCCAGCGATGAGAAGGCAAAACAGGGTTGCTGGAGGAGGCAGGTGACACCTGATTAAAAGGAATCAAAAGTGCTTCTGAGAAGATTGTCTGGAACTTAAAGAATATTTTCAAGCTTAATAATTCAGGAGAAACACTGAAGAAGAAAATCACTGAATGGCTGGGGAGACGGAATAGCCAAACACCAGAAGGTGTGTCAGGAAGTATTTGTAAGAAACCTGGAGGACCATGAAGTCGGTGTTTTATGCAAAGGATGGCACTCTTTGTTTCCAGGGGGACAGAAAGGAACAGATTGAAGGGGCTGCGTTGCTGAAAAAGCCTGATAGGCTGGAAAGTTCCCCATATCTGAAATTAAGGAAGAAAACTTATACAATTCTGCAAAGTCCATTGAAGTTTCCCCCCAAAGTCGGACTCACCGTGGTACTTCTTTGTAGCACTGAGCTATAAAGAAGAGTGAAACAGTGTCCAGATTTCAGAGGGGGCCTCCTCCAGGCTAACATGGCTATGTGCCGTCAAGGCTGTTTGTGTTACTCAGCTGCTAAGTCTTGTCTGACTCTTTTGTGACCTCATGGACTGTAGCCTGTCAGACCCTTCTTCTGTCTGTGGGATTTCCCAGGCAAGAATAATGGAGTGGGTTGCTAGTTCCTTCTCCAAGGGATATTCCCAACCCAGGTATCCAACACCGGAATCCCACCCGGGTCTCCTGCGTTGCAGGCAGACTCTTTATTGCTGAGCCACCAGGAAACACATACGTATTTCTGAAAAACAAATCAAGATATTGACACAGATTATGGTTGCTTGGTTGGCTTTTGAGAGTTTTATTTATTTATTTATTTAATATTATAATTTTTCTACCATGGACATTGAAAGTTAAAGCAACAGTCGCTCAGTCCTACCTGACTCTTTGTAACCCCATGGACTGTAGCCTGCCAGGCATAGGATTCTCCAGGCAAGAATATTGGAGAGTGATCCTTCTCCAGGGGATCTTCCCAACCCAGGGATCAAACCCAGGTTTCCCACATTGCAGACGGATTCTTACCATGTGACCCACCAGGGAAGGCCAGAATACTGGACTGGGTAGCCTGTCCCTTCTCCAGCAGATCTTCCCAACCCAGGAATCAAACCAGGGTCTCTTGCATTTCAGGCAGATTCTTCACCAGCTGAGCTACCAGGGAAGCCCTGGGCATTGTCTGCTTAACCAAGAAAGGATAACTTTGGAAAAAATAGACAAAGTTTAGCTGTCGTTCAAGTTCAACTTTCATTTCAGTTCAGTTGCTCAGTCGTGTCTGACTCTTGTGAGCCCATGGACTGCAGCATGCCAGGCCTCCCTGTCCATCACCAACTCCTGGAGTTTACCCAAACTCATGTTCATTGAGTCAGTGATGCCATCCAACCATCTCATCCTCTGTCACCCCTTTCTCCTCCTGCCCCCAATCTTTCCCAGCATCAGGGTCTTTTCCAAGGAGTCAGCTCTTCCCACCAGGTGGCCAAAGTATTGGAGTTTCAGCTTCAACATCAGTCCTTCCAATGAACACCCAGGACTGATCTCCTTTAGGATGGACTACTTTACTGATATATTTTTATTTTATTTTCTCTTGCCTTAAAATATGAATTTTATTTCACGATGTGAAGTGGTGTTTAGAACTGACAGAGCAAAGCAGCAAGTATACTCTACTACGTAACTTTCGGCAGCTTCAGGCTTGCCCAGCGCCCTCTAAGGATGGGCCTACATCCAACAGGAGAGACTATGTTTTACCTTTTTAATTCATTATTGTTATTAATTTTTAAGAGTTCTCTTTAGTTTTTAGCACGCAGGTTAGGAGGTGGGCAGACATGTGTTCCCTGGGATGTTGGTGTGTAGGCCATTGGACCCCATGTGAAGCACACACATACTCTTCCAGAAAACATCTGAGTGTACTGTCAAAGTCCCCACCACAGTGCCCTGGGTGGCGTTCCTTTGCCTGTGTTAAAGGTAGTTTTGATCATAAAATATCTTGAAATGATAAACAGAAAGGTAACTGTTTTCTGTTAAAATTTGTGGGACCAGCAAGAGATGCCCTCAAAGGAAAACATATGACAAAAACACTATCGTTTAAAAAATCTGCTAGAAATTTAAATCACTTTAAGGCCAACTCCTTGACGTCCACATTGAGGAAAGCTGCCTGCAATATCAGCTCTGTGCTTGTCATGGCCTTTTCATTCCCATTTTGTCCTTGCCCTTTTGAATTAGAGGATTTTGCAGAGGATGGCATTCCTTGACTTACTGGGAGCACAGCTTTGCATAGAAGGAGATTGTGAGTCAGGGGTCAAGGATTCAGAAACCAGAGCTATGAGCTCACTGAAATCTGGGGTTCCTAATGTTGTAAGAAAAAAACGTGCATTTGTGCCTAATTCCTGATTTTCTTTGAGTGAAATACTAGGGGCTTTTATTGTGCTCTCAGATCTGCAGAAGACAGTGCGCCTTCTAGCCTGCGGCATTTGAGGTGCTCCCTGTTCCTGCCATTTGAAGAATCCTCTTGTCTAGGAATCCTCTTGTCCAGGATAGTCATTTGCCAGCTTCCCCACCCCTCAATATTTTTGGCATTGTTTTCTTTTATTAACATCATTTGTCTTAATTTTATCCAAATTTTGGGATTTCTAGCAAGTTCCTTTTATATAAACCCACTTTAATACTGCACGCTGTTCTCTAGATGTTGCTACTATTATTTTTCAGTTTTGTTCATTTGTTTGTGCCGAGTGGGGTCTTTACTGGTGTGCGGGCTTTCCTCTCGTTGTGGTGAGCGGGTCCCTCTCTAGTTGGGGTACATGGGCTCATCCCTCCAGCGGCTTCTCTTGCTCCTAAGTAAGGGCCGGAGGGTGTGTGGGCTTCATAGCTGTGGCTCCCAGACCCTGGAGCACAGGCTCGATAGTTGGAGCTTTTGGGCTTAGTTGCTCTGCATCGTGTGGGATCTTCCCGACCCAGGGATCAAACCTGTGTCCTCTGCATTAGCAGGTAGATTCTCTACTGTTGAGCCACCAGGGAAGCCCATCTAGCTGTTATTTGCTGTGACCTTTTTAGATATGAATAACCATTCAAAAGAGCTTTTTGTATTTTTACTTATTTAATGAACGTTAATTTAATGGATGAATGTTCTAGATAGAATTCAACACAACTTTGTTCAGGTCTTTACACCTAGTAAAGATGAGGTTGAAAGGTAGCTTGAGCCTCTTGTATAATCCATATCACTTTCAGAAATGGTTTATCAGCTCTTGTTCTCCATTGCGTTTATAGAAGGCAGTTGCATGAAAGTTATAAATTTAGCTTTTTCCTTTGTGCTAATTTTTGACATATTTTCTGAAATGGAACAATTTCTAAAAGCCTGCAGTGTAGACATTTTAGGTAACTTCTTCAGTCATTAATAAGGAAAAGATTCATGCTTTTAAAAAGCAAAGTGTTCTTTTTCAAAACAAATGTATTCTTGAGGACTTAACCTCTGCATATTTCTCTGACTACAGCTACCGAGTTTCCATCCCCTTACTCCTGATGATATTTCTCTCTGTCCTCCCCGTCGCCTCAAGTTCCTGCTCATTGTCTTTTTGCGCACAGCACTTTTTCAGTTCACAGGCAGTACCTACCTACTTCCATGATGCTCAGTCCAGTAGGCTATGATTCCTCTCTTTCAAAAATGCAGGATTTCCGGGAACAATCCCTTTCAGTCTTGTGCTGTATAGGGCTTCCCAGTGGCCCAGTGGTAAAGGAGCTGCCTGCCAGTGCAGGATCCACAGGAGACGCAGGTTCGATCCTTGGGTCTGGAAGCTGCCCTGGAGGAGAAAAGGGCAACTCACTCCAGTGTTCTTGCCTAAAAAATCCCATATGTGTGCTGCTGATACTCAGTCTTGGATAATTCCTGCCACTGAATATTTGTTTCTCAGCTTGCTGTCTCCAAAATTTTGCTGAAAATGTCAGGCAGAGGGCCAATTTATTCACCCACCAGCTCACTTAGTGCTAATCCACCCTGACGCCTCTCTCCATCAGAAACACTTGCATTCAACTTGAATTCATCTCCTGGTTTCTTCTTCCCAGCTGTAGCTCCATCATTTTCCATTTACCTGAAGTTTCTGACCTAACTCTCTTTGCTCTGGAGACAACTTGTCTGACTCTTGATTAATTTATCAAGGTTATCTGAGGTTTGTGTTCTTCCTGGTTCTCCTTTCCACATCAGATTTTCCCTACATCGTCATCCATTTTCTCAGTCTTGCCTCTTATATTTGATAGAGAATTTCGTCCCACTTTGAGCTTGCTTTCCACGTGGGCACTCCGTCCAATCTTTGTCTGCTTCCCTTTACCCTAGTCCTTACCTTTCTTGTGATCATAGTCTGGTGCAGTTTGCTTTGTTACCTGGTCCTCCCAACACCTGTCTCTTTATGAGGCACTGACTATTCTCGCCTGGAGGAGAGCAGGTGGTCCAGGCCTGGTCCGTCATCAGATGGCCGTGACTGTTGGTTTAGAGTTGGAGCCACTCAGACTTAACTAGAGCATGCATTCCCCATGGGGTGATAGTGCCCCCGAGAAGAGGAAAATCGGTTATTGGGGGATGGGAAAAGCCTCACTGGGACTGTGGTTTGTGGCCTTCCAGAGCTCAACTCTATTGCAACACGACCTGACAAAGATCTTGGTCCTTATTTCCTGACAAGGGAGGACGTAGGAAAAAGTATTTAAAAATTTCTTTAGGGGGAGGATCACGAAAGAAGCTTGAGAAACATAGAGTTACAGTGATTGAAAGAGAGAAGCGCTTTGCTTTTCTGCAGGACTAGGATCTGGAAAAAAGACCTGGGTTTGAATTTCTGCATCCCTCTAATGCCACAAGCAACAGTGTGTCCGACAGCAGAGCCAGAATGCAGATGCAGACCTGAGGATGCATGGAGCAGCGGGGTCCTGACCGCATCCTCTGCGCTTCCAAGTCCGGTTATTGCTCAAGGAGACGCCAGTGAGAGGCTTCTGAACTGTGCATGCCCATTCCTAGTTTTGCTTAAGCCATTGGGTTGTTTTTATTTAAACTTTATTTTTTCATTGAAGTTTAGCTGATTTACAGTGTTGTGCTAGTCTAGGTGTACAGCAAAGCAATTCAGGTATACACACATTTAAATCTATTTTTGTCAGCGTCTTTTCCCTTCTAGGTTATAACAAAATGCTGAGTAGAGTTCCCTGTGCTATATAATACATCTGTGTTTATTTTATATAATAATGTGTAGAGGTTAATCCCAAGTTCCTAAATTTATCCCTCTCGGTTCCCTTTTGGTAACCATAAGTTTGTTTTCCATGTCTGTGAGTCTGTTATTTTAATTTTTAGTCACTGTCCGCTGTAACAACCCTGAACGTTATTCCGACTCTGCCGGTGTTTATACATACTTCTCTACTACCCATCTTCTCTTTCAGTTTTATCATAAATTATACATTCATATCTTGCCATCTTTGCTTGAGTTTTTTTTCCTAGCCATAATGTTCTTGAGTTTCTACATTATAAACTTTTTTAAAGACATGTTAAATAGGACATATATACCATAGTCTTCAATGAATCGTCCCACATCTTCCTATAATAGAAATTTATCCACAAGTTAATCTTAGTATTTCTATGCTATATTTTTGGAATGTTGACTGTTTCTATCTTAGTGAGATGGTGAAGTTTTGGAGCATCCATGAACACTTACTCAGCTTTGGATCTCTAGTTTCTTGTAGAGTACTTTCAAAGTAAGAACTGCTCAAGAAGATGGATTTGATTGCGTTTTCACTAGCAAATTAATGTGCATGCCTAATTTTCCCTCAACATTTCTGAAGAGGAGAGAGAAGCCAATGATCGGAATAATATCTATACAAATCTAAGAATTAAAACCTAGCCCAAAGGGAAGAGACTCAGGTTTCCATGCAGTGATGAATTAACTGAGTTCCTCCACACTTAGGCAGTTTGGCACGTGAGTGAGTGGGGTATGAGTGGGGCGGGAAAGGCTCAGTGGTCCAAGACGGTGGTCGGTACTGGGAAGAGGGTCATCATCGAGCTCCGTGGTCCCCCAGGGATGCCCTGTTGCAAAATGCATAAAGAGAGGCTAATTTGTGTTGGAGCTGCTAACATCCTTCATCAGATGAAAGGCAAGTATGCCACTTGACGGAGTTGCAGGTGTATAGCAGAGAGGCTGGGAATACTGATTTCTTAGCCTGACTGGGATTATAATAGAAAAACTGACTTGTTTCATTGTAGCAAAGCTGATTTTCTGAAGCTTTA
Source organism: Madoqua kirkii (assembly GCA_006408675.1). NCBI lineage: Eukaryota > Metazoa > Chordata > Mammalia > Artiodactyla > Bovidae > Madoqua > Madoqua kirkii. Next base: position 6,660 of record SJYC01049823.1, on the reverse strand, counting down.
AAAAACACTAGATTTGTACCATATTAGGAGACAGCAAAGCTTTGATATAGTCTTTTCTCCTCCTCTCTTTTTGCTGTATCTTCAACCAGACTGTTTTTCCAGCTTTATTTAGATTGATTGATATATAACATTATGTAGGTGTAAGGTGGAGTGATGTCGTATATGTATTTTTTGCAGAATGTGCCACAATAAGGTTCGTTGACACGCCTATCACCTCACGCAGGTTTTCCGCTGTGGCGAGTGCTGTATAAATCTACTCTTTTTCAGTCAGAGTTAATATTGCAAGTTTGTCCGTGCACACATTAAGTGGAGTTTACACATTTAGGGTTTTTCCTCTTTGATTTTACATCTGTCTCTGCCTTTGCCTAGGTTGGACTTAAAACATTTAGGTGAAAGAATAAGTAGCTATGTGTGTATTTACTTTTCCTGAAAAGAAAAACAAAGACAAAGGGAAACTTGTCTTGCCAGACGTAAGAACGTATTATGAACTTATATTGACTCAAAGTGACAGGATGTTAGAAATATTAACATAGACAGCAGCAAATGCAGAGATTTTTAATACCTGATGTCAAGGAGAGGAAAAAATACACACTCACATAAAAGCAAGTTATCTTTTTGTTTTTCACTATGTGTAACTTTCTTCAAGTTGACCTGCTAAGTTACTTCAGTCTTGTCCGACTCTGCGACCCCATAGACAGCAGCCCACCAGGCTCCTCCGTCCCTGGGATTCTCCAGGCAAGAGCACTGGAGTGGGGTGCCATGTCCTTCTCCAGTGCAGGAAAGTGAAAAGTGAAAGTGAAGTCGATCAGTCGTGTCCAACTCTTAGCGACCCCATGGACTGCAGCCCACCAGGCTCCTCCACCCATGGGATTTTCCAGGCAAGAGTACTGGAGTGGGTCACCATTGCCTTCTCCCAAGTTGACCTACATATTTAATATAAAATGAATGTATTAATATTCATGTAATCACTTATATCTGGATACAGTAAGGATTTTCTGAGCATAAATCATTGTATGATACTAGGAAGACTGATAGTTTTGACTTCACGAAAGTTAACAGCTCTTCAACATTAAAAGTTTCACAGATAAATGACTGTGTTTAACTAGTATGGAAAAGAGAATAAAAGCCTTTAATATAAGAATGTACTTATACATCAATAAGAAAGCTGTTAATTAAAAGAAGTTCAACAACATTTACATTCATACAAAATGGAAGTGAAACTATGAAAGAATTGTTCAACTTCAACAATCTTAAAAGTGAAACAGAAGAAAACAGCTTATGTAATCTTCACTTGCAAATTTTGAGAACATTAGAAAAAATGTTCGTAATGGTGGCATTAAAAGATAAATGACTGGCAGAAGTGTACGATCTTGTTTCCTCTCAAGTAAGCAATTTGATAATAAATATCAAAATATTTAAAGGTGTTTATTTTCACTTTCTTTGAGTCAGTGATTCAGCTTCTAGCAATTTTCTGTAAGAACTAATCATTGATGCAGCTATGAGTTAATTACATTTATATACATATATATACATATATATATATCAGTGAAAGCATAGGATAGCACAGATGTTCAAAAATTTAATAAACACATTACCACGAAATATAAACATTAAATTATGCTTCCCAAAATGTTAGTTGTGGAACAATGATGAAAGGTTACCATGTAAAATCACTTATTATGTGCCAGGCCCTATGCTAGGTTAGACTTTGGTGCAATACCACATAGCATTTTCACTGCCATCAGGAAAGAGTTTTTCTGTTTTAAACATAGTAAAATAAAACTCATGTGTGCTAAGTTACTTCAGTTGTTTCTGACTCTTTGAGACTCCAAGGCCTTCAGCTCACCAAGCTCCTTTGTCCATGGGATTTTCCAGGTAAGAATATTGGAGTGGGCTGCCGTGCCCCCGTCCAGGGGGGTCTTCCAGGTAATCCCACTGGAATAGGTTGCCATGCCTCCATCCAGGGGAGTTTCCAGGTAAGAATACTGGAGTGGGCTGCCTTGCCCTTGTCCAGGGTATCTTGCTGACCCAGGGATCGAACTCGCTAATCTAATGTCGCCTGCATTGGCAGGTGGGTTCTTTACCTCTAGTGCCACCTTTGAAGCCCAAGATAAGTTCAGAGAAGTTGAATTACTTACCTTTGTTCACAAGCTAGTAATTATGAAGCCTGGCTATAAACCCAGGAAATTGTGTCTAGAGGCTACTTTTAGTGACTACTTTTAACTTCCGTACTAGACTGTCACCAGAATGGTCAATGATCATAGTCCAAAAGGGTGAACACAAGCATGATACTATGCTTAATATTGTGTAAATCCCCAACGAGCTGGCGTGCTTGCTGGGGCTCTCAGCTCTCCTTGATCAAAGCCTCTTCTGGGGCGGTTAACTCTGAGCTCTCAGGGGAGGCATTATCTCTGGACCTCTGGAATAGGGCTTCCAGCCTGCATGCCTTTATCGGGGATGGGCCAGTGTTCTACCTATTTTGGGTCTTGTATCTTCCGTTGCTGCTGGGGATGTAAGATCCCACCCTGTGGCCAATGGTACCTTTCCTTTGTGGAAATCAAGACTGGTTTAGAATAAGGTGCCGAGATGGGTGGCAGGGAGAATGGAAAACTGAAGTGTGATGAGTGCCACTTTGGAAAGGCTAAAATAGATTAATCGATTACCGTTAGGGGAGAGACAGTACTATTTCCGAAGTCAACACAATTGTCAACGCTTGCCACTGGCCTTTTAGTTATTTGAAAATGCAAGAAAGCTATCTGGATGCATTTTAGTCTATTTTATACCTTGCCACGGTTTATCTGGGAGCCTGTTTTTTACATTAAACATTACTTGTATATCTTTACTCTTAAATAAAACATGCGTTTGCCCTTATGATTACATTAATACTCTCTCTATAAACAGCCTAGACCAAAATAGTTCTGTGTCCTTCTCTCCACCTTTAGACGTGAGAGACTGGGACAAGGTCACGCCCTCTCAAATCCAAGAAGTGTTTTATTTATACTTGCTTTTCTCCTTCCTTTGGATGTTTTATTACAGGAAGGATTACCACATGAATAATTAAAGTTTTAAATGTACAGGGCAGAGATAAGCAAATAATTACAAGCAAAAACTCATTTTTATTTTAAGTAGAAGCAGAGCAGAGAAGAATTTAAGACGGCGCTGACTTTCTCGAGAAAGGACAGGTGCCCTGCTAATCTTAGCACGCTTACTCAGAATGCCGAGTGGCCTGGGGACTCAACCAAAGGGCTGCTGCTCCTTTCTGTTTCAAATCCATTAGTGGAATATCTTGGCACCCCTAGAGCTGCACAGAGTGGATTTCTGGGTTATTATTTCCTTCCTGGCAGTATTTTAATACAAGTACAGAAAATGGAAAAATTATCTTTATAGCCTCCATTTTATTGCAGAAGCAATGCAAGGATTAATCAATTTTCAGCTGGAAAAAATTCCCTAAATTATTAAGCAAACTTTTAAAATTTATTAATTCACAGGAGGATTTTGGCTAGCTGTGTTTTCTCTGTTGCTGAGAGAAAATTGGAAACTTACACGGAAAGTGGGTTCACCCCAAGCCCATATCCTGCATGGCGGCATTTTTGTGAGCCCTGTGGAATCCCCGCGTTTTTATTCCCCAGCATGACCTCTTTTTTGTCACTACTTTGGTTTTTTAGAACATTTCTAGTCTGACGTGGGTTTTCCTCTTAATAAACTCCCGGGACCTGTGAGTCCTCGTCTCCGTGCCTTTTACCGTGCTGCCTCTGTGGGTGCCTGGGCTGGTTTCCTGCCCTGTCTGGACAGTGCCCAGTGAGCAGTGATCAAAGGTCAGGGACCTTTCTACCTTTCCATTGCTAAGCTTCCTTCTTCGTTCACTAGAAATCATTTAATGGGAATCAAGGCAATGATGCCATCTTAGGCAAGTTGCATTTTAAAATAACTTTTAATCTTTTTTAAGAATGTAGTGTTTAAAAAGTAATTTATTTAGCAAGGATGGCAACTTAAGCTCTCTATGTTTGGGAATTTATATGAAGAAAATATGGCATTTATATGAAGGAAACAAAAGCTGATCTCTTCTTTTTTTTTCTTGAATTGTGAAGTTTCATTCAAAGAGGTGACTAAATAACCTGGAATAGGGAATAAAAGACAATTTGGAATAAATTCCTTTCTATATAACACTTGATTCAGAGATTTTTTATACCTAAAATTAGATTTTCTTTGTTCTTTAAATAATGTGCACTCTTTTGGAAGTTTCAGGAAGTCTTAAGATCACCAGAGAGCTCTTTAATTATTATTACAGAGCTTTAAACTATGTTCCCTCCTGTTCTGTTCTCCTGACCCAAAAGTAAATGAAGCTTTAATGAGGCCAGAGCTATAGTATGGTATGGAATTTGATTATACACGGAGGAAAATCTGATTAAACTATTTAAAAAATTAAGGGTTCTTTCAATTTTAGTTGGCTTTAAAGGGCCTCATTTATCTTTCATAATTTTCCCCTTAGAAACATATTTCTAGTTGGATGATGTTATGAACCTTTCATGCAAAAAAGCTGTGTAACTTCTTTGCCTGTGTCTTATGTATTTTCCATAAGACTTGCCTAGTTTAAATTACCTTAAGCCAACAAATGTTTTAAAAAAGCGAAGAGAGTAATTCTGGATATGCTGAGAAGATGACTTTTAAGCAGACAAATAAGCACCGTACTTTTGACCTCTAGGTCTACACACACTCGCGCACAGGCACGCACACCTCTTCCCTGAGAAGCTGAGGAGTCTGTACAGTCCCTTTGTGTTATGATTTCTGTCGACATACTTCACATGTCACACGCATGTGGTTGGAAGAAAGCACAGGTCCACCTCCACACAGACACACACACACACATTCACAGTGCATGTATATTCTGCAGGTGACCACATCCTGTCCCATTTCTTCAGATCTCATCTCCAGATGATGCCCTTCAGCCACTGGTGTCAGGAAGGCTTCCCGAATCTAAATCTTCAGTCCAGCTGGGCTCCCCAGATTCAGCGCTGTGATCAAAAGCTCTTTATTAGCGACACCATTAAGTTTAACGTCTTTACTGTGGCACTGGAGCTTTTTCTGCATTGTAACTCCAATCCATCATGATAGATTCATCTTCATTCTTCTTCAGCCTTATTGAATTAAACTGACTCTCAGACACAACTTGCTGTCCCAGAGGCCTTTCTCAGGCACTTAATTTCTCTCTCACTCACTCCCCTGTCCTCTTCCTCAGGGCTCAGCTCCCATGCTCAGAAACCATAGGTTTATCCCTGTATTTTAAACCCTGGGCTCTAGAGGAGTAATTGGGTTGGTTCAGTTCCATATTTGACTTTCAGCCACCAGTGGGATTATCCTCTTTCCTCCTTGGAGCTCTAATGCATATTTATACAGAACCTCCGAAGACACTTCAAACAGACTTGTATTTATTTTTGGAGGTGTGTTTTCCCTGATCACAGTGAACATACCTCAATTTCAGAGGTAGTTCTTCCATAGTAAAATACCTGACATTTTGACCAGTATCTTTAAATGTTAACTTGCTCTCCTCTAGGTTTATAAATGCAGTAAGTCCATCCTAGAAAACTGAAGTCCATTCTTCCCACAGCCCTACAAGCACTTCTAACAAATCTCATCTCTCTCATCGTCTGAAATATTACACGCTCAGTCAGCTTACAGCCGCAGCAGCCCAGGAACGTGCTGAGGTCAAGATGCTCTCCCCTCACCTCAGTGAAGACGCTGGTCCTCCACCTGCTGAGGCAGCAGCATCCCGATCACCCAGCATCAGCACCTTCCTCCTGCTCCCTCCATACACAGGGCAGTTTCTTCTTTATTTGGCCAGAGGGTAGTTATTTAATGGAGCTATAGTTTCTTCTCTGTTATCGTAGAGACCTTAATGGAGAGATAAAACTGAAGATTTGAAGACAGATCAGTCTTGGTAAATAAGAATATCAACTTAATAACATGCCGTTCTCCTGGAGGAACTTTGATATATAGAATGTGTTCCAGTCCTGAAACAGGGCAGCAGGCACTGAAGGAAGAAGTTTTTTTTTAATCACAAGGAGGAGAAAAGTTGGCTATACTTTATATCCATAAATAAAAAATTCAGACTTATCACTTGCCAGGAAACTGGGGAAGAAGACTACTCTGCCAAATTCACATACATGAAACTGGCTTTAAAACTGTAGATACCATACCAAAGGCACGGTTTTTGAATAAATAATTGAGAAGCTGGACTTCATTAAAACTGAAACTGTGTGTTCTGCAAGAGACAATGTAAACAGAAAGTGAAGACAAAGCACAGACTGGGAGGAAACTTTTGCAAAACACATGTCTGATCAAGAACCCCTATCCAGAGCATACAAATAACTCTAAAGACTCAACAACAAGAAAATAATCTGATTAAAAAAATGGTCCAAAGGCCTCAACAGACATCACGCCAAAGAAGGTGTATGGATGACCAACATATTAAAAGCAGCTCCTCATATAATGTCATCAGGGAGATGCAAATTAAAACAACAGCGAGGCGTCACTGCTCACTATTGGGCGGGCTAGAATCCGGAACTCTGGCAGCGTCAGATGCTGGTGAGGATGCCGAATGACAGGAAGTCTCCTTTGGTGGGAATGCAAGATGCTGGATACTCTTTGGAAGACAAAGTTTGG
>SJYC01049822.1:0-10756 GCA_006408675.1 Madoqua kirkii | reverse complement strand
GAGACCTGAAACATGGAGAAACCTTAAATGCGCAACAAGTGAAAGAGGCCACTCTGGAAAGTCTGTATCGTGTCTGACTCCAACTGATGACATTCTGGAAAACGGCAAAGCGGTGGGGATGGTAAAAAGTCCAGTGGTTGGCATGGTTGGAGAAGGGCATGGAGAACGGGTGACCAAAGAGGACTTTTAAGGTAGCAAAAAAAAAAAACTTTGAATGATACTGAGATGGTGGATACATGTCGTAATGCCTTTGTCCAAATCCGTAGATTATGCAACACCAAGGGTGAGCCCTAAGGTAAACTGTGGACTTTGGGTGATCATGTTGTCTGTGTGGGTTCATCAGTTCCAACCAATGTCCTGCTGTGATGAGGGATTTTGATCATATGGGAAACTGTACGTGTGTTGGGGCAGGGAGCACGTGGGAAATTTTCATACCTTCTCCTCAATTTTGCTGTGAACCTAAAATGGCTTCAAAAAATGCTGTCTTAAAAAATTCCTTAATGAAGTAACCACGGGTGATATGGCTATACTTCTACCTCATCCTCACCTTCCTCAGTAAGTAAGAATGAGGCAGATTAAGAATGAGAAAATATGAAGGAGTCGTGGGGAGCTCTGACTGTTATGGTTTCCTTACTCTCCTTTTACAAGGGAAAGGACTGCAGACTTTTTCAAAATATTTGGTGGAGAATTGATATCCTCTAGTAAGAGAGCTAGCTAACAACGAATGAGTTAGAAATATTTATTCATTCTAACAGAACCATGCTAGAAAAATTACTGCTAGGTAGGAAATGAGGACTAAATATATTGTTTAGAAATTGTTTGGAAATTTCCCCTCCTCTTTTTCAAGAAAAAGATTGTAACAGCACAAAAAGGAACCATGAGAAAAACCAAAAAGAGGACCCGTACCTTTCTACCGACGTGGTGCTTAGTCATTGGCTTTCCTTGGATATTTTCAGCTCTTTTTCCACACAGGTGGTAGAAATGTAGTTCTAAGCCCCCTTGAAGTTAGGCGTGATCACATGACTTGTTTTGTCCAACGACATATAAGCAACATACGTGCGCTGCTTCCAGGCACAAGAATCTAAGAGCTGGTGTGTCCACTCACAGTGGTTTCTTCCCTGTGGGATGATGCTGGTGACACTCCAGGGGAAGAGCTTCTCTCCACCCGAGCTTCCCTATGACGATGACAGGAGGTAGCTCAGTGCAGTTGCTCAGTCGTGTCCGACTCTTTGTGACCCCACGGACTTCAGCACGCCAGGCCTGCCTGTCCATCACCAACTTCCAGAGTTTACTCAGATTCCTGTCCATTGAGTCAGTGATGCCATCCAACCATCTCTTCCTCTGTCGTCCCCTTCTCCTCCTGCCTTCAGTCTTGAGCATCAGGGTCTTTTCAAATGAGTCAACTCTTCACATCAGGTGGCCAAAGTATTGGAGTTTCAGCTTCAGCATCAGTCCTTCCAATGAACACTCAGGACTGATCTCCTTTAGGGTGGACTGGTTGGATCTCCTTGCAGTCCAAGGGACTCTCAAGAGTCTTCTCCAACACCACAGTTCAAAAGCATGAATTCTTCAGTGCTCAGCTTTCTTTATGGTCCACCTCTCACATCCATACATGACCACAGGAAAAACCATAGCCTTGACTAGATGGACCTTCATTGGCAGGAAGTAGAGCCTGGTGTTAACTGTAATGTGATCACATGATGTGAGCAAAAGGCTTACGATCAAAACCTGAGCTAGTGGGTAAACTAAGAACTGTCAAGTCCAGGATTTAAGCAGAAACAGAATGTCTTTATAAAAGAGAAAACCATTGAGAGTGTAAGTAGAGCGTATGAGGCAGTGTCCGAGACACCAGCACAGTGAGAAGCGCAATACTCCAGCAGCAGATACGTGAAGACAGTTTAGGAGAAAAGGGTAGAATCACGTGGGTATTTAGGAAACGTGACTTTTTCCTTAATAAAATCCAATAAACCCAGTAATTCATGACTAGAGAGATTGCAAAGAATAAATGGTTTAAAAAAGGTCAACAGAAGCTTCCAGAGAGGAGAGCTGAGATTAAAAGAGAACTGGATGAGATTGGAAAAAATATTTGGAGATTAAAAATACAAAAGTGAAATGGAAATCTTTCTTGGATATACTAATGAACAAAGCTGACACTATAGAAAAGGAGAAAGAATATTGAATTACTGACAGTATTTTCATTATAAAAATAAATAGCATAAATAAACCAATGACTTTACTAAAACAAAGATGACTTTAAATTTGATGACTCGGGGCAGATTTTAATTGAAAAGCAGGGTAACACGGTAACAATGGCAAACAAAATACCTGGCTACTTAAAAATAAATCATAGTTCTTACAGGCCTGATTATGTGAAGAGAGAGAATAAGAAATATTCAAAATAACAATAATAATATTTTAGACATAAATGTGAAAATTTTGAAAAGAAGACCTTAAATGTGGTTGGAAATCTCGCTGTGGTAATCATTGTTTAAGAAAAGATGCATTATCAGAATTGGTGCTGAAGAAGTAATAAGCATGTTTGTATAATTAAACCTTGAGAGGTACTAAAAGTTCATCATAGGATTATCTCCATGAGAGCCCTGGCCTCAGATAGATTCAAAGGTTCTTTCAAAAATTTCTTGCACATAAAAAGGAAAGTCTTGAGTGTACTTTAGAGTGTTCATACAGCATTGAAATTAATAGCAGAAAACTGACAAAAAAGAACATTGCACATCAGTGTCTGCGAAAATAAGTGTATTCAGGAATCTTAAATAGGATGCAAATAATTTGAATTCAGCAGGAAATAAATGAGGAACAAAGTGAATTTGACTTTTAAAATATTATATCTATTAAATCACAGAGTATAATGTTGTTTGTTACATTCAAAACACATTTCTGATAAAAAAATCATGCTTAGTAGAAAAATACATGATAGAAACATTCATTTGAGAAAAAAAGCCTGCTCTTGGCATTTTTATTGGAAAGTATATTGGAAGATCTATGCGACAAAAAGGAAATAGGGGCAAATGGCAAAAAAAAAAAAAAAAAAAAAGTTGTCAAAAAGGAAACAGGGCTTCCCTGGTGGTCCAGTGCTTAGGAATTGTCCTGCCGATGCAGACGGCACAAGCCCAGTCCCTGATCTGGGAAATTCCCACCGGCTGCGGAGCAACTAAGCCCATGTGGGGCAAGTACTGAGCCACAAGCTCTGCAGCTCCCGGATCCCACACGCTGAGAGCCTGTGTTCTGCAGCGAGGAGGCCGCTTCCATGCAAAGCCCACACACCACAGGCAGAGGAGCCCCACCCGCAGCAGCAGGGAAACCCACCCACAGCACAGGACACCCAGCACGGGAGACCCAGCACAGCCAACACAGCGCAAGCAAATAAAGCTTTTGAAAAGGAAACAAACTGGTTTTTAATGGACGTTATATAGTTTTCAACATTAAAAGTGCACCATTAAATTATATGTAATCTAACAAAATAAAATCACTGGTTGAATTTAATTATAGCCCCATGGTTTAGTAGGTAAACTGTAAACTCCTTTGTGACAGAAAAGATAAAAATACCACATAAACTCTGCTTTGTGTGAAGATCACTCGATTGATCAAAGTCAGAACAAATCTTCATAAGCTGTAAGGGATGAGTCAGTGATCGAAAGAGCCGTAGAGCCAACAGCTGTCCTGGGCGCACCAGAAGACCCGCGGTGGCCAGGACGTCTGCATTTAATTGGTCACGTGTGTGTGAACAGGGAGTCGGGGCAGGGGAAAAACCCAATCATGTTCAAGGTGGTGATGCCCGAAACTCGGCCTCTGTGCCCTGGGGCTGAATCGAATCTCGGAGACAGAGCTTTGGGTGAAGTGGAAAAGAATAGCTCTGTTGCTTTGTCCATCAAAGAGGGACACACACTCAAGAGGCTTGTGCCTGAAAAGCTGGGTCCCAGCTGGGAAAGGTTGGTGAGCTGTGTGGCAGCGGGTCGGAGGTCGGGTTGCTGATGAGGATGCGGGTGTGTGCAGAGCCTGCACTCCTTTCCTGCCCCGCGGGCTCTCCTGAAGAGCTGATGAGTTGCTCAGTCCTGCTCTTTGCAACCCCGTGGACTGTAGCCTGCCAGGCTCCTCAGTCCATGGGATTCTCCAGGCAAGAATGCTGGAATGGGGAGCCATTTATCAAACTGTGACCTCCTTGGGAATCAAGAATGCTGACATCTTCCGTTTGTTAGGGTTGTAGTTTTGTAAAGAGCGAAACGATACTGTTGTGTCCATCCCCATCCCTTGAGGTAGAACAGGACCTGCCTCAAGGCTGCACGGCGGTTTCCTGCCTGCCCTCCCTTGTCTTGGCGTCTCCTTCCCTGATTAGTTGCTGTGTGAAGGTCACAGGATCCCGCTCTTCTCACTGGGAGGTCGGGCTTTCCCACTGGTAGTCCACATACAGCAGGCTGCTGCAGGGAGGGCCTTTAGCTAGCTGTTAAGGAGAAGGCGATGGCGCCCCACTCCAGTGCTCTTGCCTAGAAAACCCCAGGGACGGAGGAGCCTGGTGGGCTGCAGTCCATGAGGTCGCTAAGAGACGGACATGACTGAGCGACTTCACTTTCACCTCTCACTTTCATGCATTGGAGAAGGAAATGGCAACCCACTCCAGTGTTCTTGCCTGGAGAATCCCAGGGACGGGGGAGCCTGGTGGGCTGCTGTCTATGGGGTCACAGAGAATTGGACACGACTAAAGTGGCTTAGCAGCAGCAAGGAAGAGTGGGAAAAGTGGTCTGTGCCCTAGCAACAGGTGTGGCCAGTGATCTGTCACTGCCGCAGAAGGGAGTGGATATGGAGGCTTTGGGCTGGTGGCTGACAACTATCAGAGAACTATTAGTATGCATTAACCCTGTTCTCTCAGGACACAGTTCAGCTGGCAGTGTTAACAAAACGGTTGACTGTCACTTTTCATGTCTGAAAATCAGGGAATTCATTAAAATTGTGCACCTGTTTGTGAAAACCCTTATTATGAGTAGAGGAAAACTTCCTATCATAGCTGCCACAAGACATTTAGCTAGATACCTTAGCTATAGAAATAAGACAGATATGTAAATATTCCACTTAAAATGACGCAAATATTAAGTAAAAATAATTTAATGGAAGACATGTGAAGCTTTTGTGGACAAAATATTTGCATTTGTATAGCTCAGATGGTAAAGAATCCGCCTGCAATGTGGGGGACCTGGTTTAATCCCTGGGTGGGGAAGATCCCCTGGAGGAGGGCATGGCAACCCACTCCAGTGTTCTTGCCTGGAGAATCCCATGGACAGAGGAGCCGGGTGGGCTACAGTCCAGAGGGTCACAGAGTCGGACAAGACTGAGAAACTAAGCACACAGCACACCCAGTACTTGGAGAGATGTTGCCTGTGAGCTCAGCACACATAGGATTTTTCCTGGCAAGAATACTGGAGTGGATTGCCATTTCTTCTTCCAGGGGGGTCTTCCCAACCCAGGGATCGAACCTGTGTCTCCTTTGTCTCCTGCATTGACAGGCGGATTCTTTACCACTGAAGCACCTGGGAAGATGTTAGAAAAATGTAAACCAACAGGGATAGATCCACGAGCGAGGCTAAAATAATAAGAACTGTATAACTCTCCAAATTAATCTACAGCCTCAGTGTAATCCAATCAAAAATGCAACTGAGATATGCTGTCTGAATAGAAAATTTTATTCTGAATGTTAATGGGAGAGCAGAGGATTAAAAAAAAAAAAGTCAGAACCATTTGGAAATCCAGACTGTTAGGATAAAGCTAGTGTTTACTCTGAAAACAGATCCAAGCACACAGGTAAACTGTACGTATCACAAGCGAACATTCAGGGCATTGAGAGTGAGCAGAGCAGGCTCAGCAGTCAGGCATGAGTGGTGTGCTGCGGAATTGTGCTCCCGATCGATAGAAATGCAAGGTAAAATCCCAGTGAGAAACCCGTTCCCACACAGAAACTGGAATCGGAAATTAAAAGCCTTTGACAGTATTACGTGTTGGTGAGTACATGGACCTTTCCCCAGACCCATGGCAGTAGTAAAAACTGGTAAAGCACTTTTGGGGAGGAAAATTCTTGAAAATTTTGAAATTAAAAAAAAAATTTACTAGACTTTGAATTTGTCAAGATTCAGTAAAATTGAACCTCTACATTGCCCATGTTCTGGGACTGTGAATCGATCATACAGTTTATGAAAGGCCTCCTCCTACGCAGGTAAGCAGACAAGAGCAACGATGCTCATGCCAGTGCTGTCTGTAAAATGGAAGCATGGAGCAGCCTAAAGGTCCACGTGCAGGAGAACGAGCATTTCGTAAAGTGTGCACTCTGGACAAGTAATGGTACATGCAGCGCTGAAACAAGCTGGAGAGCCTGCGTGCATCCACACAGAACGAATCTCAAAAGCACCATATGCGGCAAAGAAGAAATGGCAGAGAACAGTTGCAGCAGGATACACATTATCTAAGCCTGAAAAAGTGCAGGAAAATAGTGTATCTGCTCAATAAAGTGTATCCCTCTGTATCCTGGCACAGAGCACAATGCCAAGTTCCTATGCAGTGCCTTGAGATGACAAACCCCAAGTTTATATCAACGGCAAGCTCTGGAAACGGGGGTAAAGAGTGGCTTAGTGGAGAGGACTCATCTGTATTCTGTATTTCACTTATTAAGCATACTGGCAAATGCGTAGGTTTTTCCCTCTACTTTTGTATGTCTACACGTCTTTATACAACAAATAATCATTTCTTTTTATCGGTATTCTAATGGAACACTTGTGTGGTTTTTCAGAGTATGGCTCGCTTGCACTCGTAACATCTATGCCACGTCTGTAGTAGAGTCCTTCTTTGGGTGGGAAACACTCTCATCATTTGCGTTCCTCAAGTCCTATGGAAAAACAGAGACCTAAACAGTTACTCAGGTATTTTTTTATTTTAGTTTATTTTTACTTTATTCTCCTTTACAATACTGTATTGGTTTTGCCATACATTGACATGAATCAGCCACAGGTGTATACGAGCTCCCAATCCTGAATCCCCCTACCACCTCTCACCCCGTATCATCTCTCTAGATCATCCCCATGCACTAGTGAAATAATGCCATTTGAAGCAAGAAGGATGGGCCTTGAGATGATCATACTGAGTCAGACAGAGACAAATATTATATGGTGTCACCTATGTGTGGAATCTAAGATATGATGTGATTACATGTGAAACAGATAGCGACTTACAGACAGAAAACACATCTGTGCCTGCCAAGGGGGTGGGGGAGGGAAAGACTGAGACTGCGGGACTAACAGCTGCAAATTCTTATATGAGGGATGGTTAGACAGCAAGGGCCCAAACTGTAGTGCAGGGGGCTATATGCAGTATCATGTGTTAAACCATATGGGAAAGGATGTAAAAAAGCATGTGTATAACTGAGTCACTTTGCTGTGTAGCAGAGACTAACACAGCATTGTAAATCAATTGAAGTCCACTGTCAAAATAGCTTTTTTAAAATTGAAATCAACCATATTTCAACTATACTTCAATTTAAATTAAAAAAAAGTCTCTTTTGCTGTCTCATCTACAGGGTTATCATTACCATCTTTCTAAATTCCATATATATGCGTTAGTATACTGTATTGGTGTTTTTTTTTCTGGCTTATGGGGAGGGAGGAGGGAGGGAGGTTCAGGATGGGGAACATGTGTATACCTGTGGCAGGTACATATTGATGTATGGCAAAAACAATACAATATTGTAAAGTAAGTAACTTCCAATTAAAATAAATAAATTTATATTTTAAAAAGTTATTTTGGCAATGGACTTCTTCAATTTTGCTTTTTTGTTTTTGTCAGTTATTGTCATTATATTCTAAATTATAATCATCACATGAATTATAATCTTAAGAGAATCCATGGTCATTTCCACAGCAAATTGTGTAGGTGTTATCCATTTTATTGGTTATTAAAGTCACCATCAGCCTCTTTAATTTCCACAGACTCAGTGAACCCTGAAAGCAATTTAAGAAGAGATGCCAGTTCATTATTGATAGAAGCATATTCTTCTCCTGACACAAGTTCGCAAAATTTGAATTATGATGGAAACTGCTCTGTGGTACATTTTAATCTTAAAAGGGCCTTGGTTCTGATGCCTTTGTCCCCTCTGCCAAGTCATGTTGTCTTAAAATTAAATGGAATCAAAGTATGTTGCTAGTCTTTATTTGAGAATAGTCTAATGTAATACAGTTTTAGTTGCCAGAATTTGGTTGAAAAATAAAATGAAAGATCCTGAGTCCATGTCCAAGTACTTTCAGGAAAATTTTAAATAGAGTTTAAAATGGATTTCCTGTTTCTTGGAGCCTTGTGTTGTTTTGATGCCATGAAAACTGAATCTCCCAAATGGAAATGTGATCATTTACGATCTTTCATTTTGTTTTGCATTTATAAAAACATGTAGGCACGCGCATGAGCACAGGCTCCAGAATTCCGCTGGAGACGCACTGACGCGGCGCCCAGGGAGGAGAGGCCCCTTCCCCTCGCTCCGCGTGCGCTGCTCCGAGTCCCTGCAGGCGCCCCTCCTCCAGTACCCTATTTAGCGGCTCCTTGCATAGTGACCTTTAAACCACCAAATCGGGTGACCTTTCCCAAGTCTTTATTCTCTTTGACCACTGTGTCTGAAATTCTGAACAACCTTTAAAATAGTCCATCTTTAGTAGCTTCTATGGTCCTTGAAATTATTTGACTTATTTTTTTTAAGCATGGAAACATATACGCCCATTTTAAAAAATCAAGAAGCTCAGAAATTTCCTCTTTCCAATCCTGTACCTCCACCAACCCATCCCTCAAAGTGATCAATATATATAGGCTGGAAACGGCTTAATGTTCTCCGTGCTCAAAGCTATCAAAATGTATTTGTAGATACATAGATCATTTTTTTGGGTTTGGTTTCACTATTTACAAATATTGGACAAAAACATACATTGCACATTTAAACATGCTTTTGAAAGGCAATTGTGTGTCATGCGCTTCTAGACCGATCTGAAAACTCTTATAAAGTTAAGAACAGAGGAAAACTTGCCGTCATAGCTACTGTGAGACAAGCTAGTTGCCTCAGCCAGAGAAAGAAAAACGTGTGAATATCCCATTTAAAATAAAAATAGAAGTATTAAGTAACTAAAAGCAAGTTTAATGAAAGACATGTGAAGCTTTTCTGGACAAAAATATTTGAACTGTTTGAAAAGATGTCAGTAAAGGCGTAAACCAAGAAGGATGAAACTGTGCACATGCAGCCACACCAGGGGTATCTCTGTACTGATGCATATGTGTGTGATTGTATGTATGCACAGACGTCCTTTTTAATTTCACACAGAACGTGTCCACTTGTACGCTCTCTACGTTTCCTGTTTCAAAGAAGCATGTGCGAAGGGGAAGGGAGCGTTAGGTCACCCAGTGCCCCAGTCCACTCGGCAGCTCCAAGTCCATTAGCCCTTTGCAGAGCCCTCCTCTGGTTAGGAAGTTTGCAGATCAAGGAAGTGGCCCTTTAGAGCCCGTATCTGTCCCTCTAGACTTGGCTCTGGGTCCGCAAGCTCCTGGGGTCCCTCCAGGGTCTGTTGCGCCTCTGCCCCAGACCGCCCTCCCGAAGAGGGCAGCCAAGAGACCACGCTCCTTGCTAGCGGAGCTGGAGGAGGCGAATGCGCAGGCCGTGTCGTCCCGGCGTGCAGACACGCGTGTAATGGGCATGACCGGAGGGGCTCGGGCCGGGAGTAAAGGCGGATGAACCTAGGCCGGAGCCGGAGACCCGCGGTCCACGCGGCCGCCGCGTCCCGGAGCACAGGCCGGAGACCGCGAGCAGCGGAAGCCTGGAGCTCTCCCTTCCGGCGCTTAGCAGTTTCCGTTTGGCAAGACGGGAGAGTCCAAGCAGTGTAACAGTCCACTAGTTCACCATGGAGCCGAAATGCGATCTGTGACTTACATAGCTGGGGGTGGGGGGCGGGGAAGAGCCGCGCGGACACCGGTCTCCTGGGCTCTGCCCGCGAGGATGCTGCTGTCTCTGCCCGCTCTGCACGCGGACTCTGGGGACCCTCCAGGGACCCTGCCCTGAGATTTTCGTTTCTGGAGCAGCTCCTCTGCTGAAACTCTCTGGCTTGCTTTCACAGACTGAACGTACAGAGGCGGCCCTCGGGGGAGTTGGTCACCACGACTGGGGCCCGCGTGAGGGGGCGGTCACGCAGGGCTTCTGCGGCAGCGATGGGGGCGCACCCCCGTTGGGAAGGGGGCCGCCCCTAGTCCGGAGAGCAGGGAGCTGAGGGCCCCTCGCTGGAGCATCCTCGGGCCCCACCTCCGTGTTCCAGACGAGCCGGTGTTTCCATCGCCGGCCTCCAGCCCCGGCCCAGCAGAGCTGGGAGGCAGGGTCTGGCCGCCGTGAGAATCTTACAGCCAGACATATTGGGAATGTTTTCAGAAGAGTTCCTCTCCGATTTACCCAACCTCTGAAAAAGACTGCCAATTTTAGGCTGGGAATTTTTACAGCTTATTATTCAAGGGTAGAGAAGGAATTTATGGTTGTCTATGGTGTGTGAGTCCAAACACATGTTACTGTTATTACCAGCACGATGACTTTTCCTTTAATAGGAACACTGGCGTTTCCCCACTAATAATAACAGAAATTAATGGGCCATAAGCAAACATTTTCAAATCAATTAACGCCCTGTAGTGAAGATATATGTAAGTGTGTGTATAAACATAATAGATAGTTACTCCTCTGGTCGGATAACTG
>SJYC01049821.1:0-26096 GCA_006408675.1 Madoqua kirkii | reverse complement strand
TGATTTACAAAATTGTATTAGTTTCAGGTGTATAATAGAGTGATTCAGTTTATTTATATACATATATATATAAATTTCTGTATATATATATGTACATATATCCATTCTTTTTCAGTCTTTTCCCATATAGATTATTATAGAATACTGAGTAGAGTTCTCTGTGCTATATAGTAGGTCCTTTTTGATTTTTAATGTATAGTAGTGTGTATACGTTAATCACAAACTTCAATGTATCCCATGTAAGAGCTATCACATGGTGTTTGTCTTTCTCTGTCTGGCTTACTTCACTTAGCAGGACAGTCTCTGCATCCACCCTCATTGCTGCAAATGGCTTTATCTTGCCCTTTTTATGGCTGAGTAATATCCCATTGCACATATGCACTGCCTCTTTCTTATCCATTCAAAGCCTACTGTAACTGTACTGCAGAGTCAGTCAGTGATTGTTTGTTTGTTTTTTTTTGGCCCCACAGTGTGGCACCGCAGGGTCTTAGTTCCCTACCAGGGAGAAAACTCCCACCTCTGCCTGGGAAGCACCGAATCTGAGTCCCTGGAATGCTGGGGAAGGCCCAGAATCAGTCAGTTTGAAACTGTCTTAATCCATTTGAGCTACTGTAACAAAAATACCACAGGGTGGGTGGTTTAATTAACATGTATTTCCCACAGTTTCGGAGGCTGAGAAGTCTCAGCTCACGGCACTGCCAGATGCAGCCTCTAAGGAGAGCCAGCTTCTCTGTAGCCTCACGCAGCAGAAGGGGTGCGGGGCGCTCTGAGTCTTTGTTAGGGTGCATCCCGATCGCCAGGGCTCCACCCACATGACCTCATCCCCTCTCGAAGGCCCCACCTCCAGACACCATCATATTGGAGGCTAAGGTTTCAGTCTATGAATTTGGGGGGGACACAAATATTTAATCTAAAGCAGAAACTGACATTATGCGTTCATCCAAAACTCAAGGAAAAAGCCAATATCCAATATTCTCATGGAGATAATAGAACATAGTATGATTATCTTGTATGAAGATCAACCAATCTTTAATCAATTTAATAAATCCATCATGGCTTACATACCAAAATCTGAGAATGATAATGGAGGAAAATAAATTTCCTGGCCAGTGTTACATGAGATGTGTATAAGAGACAGGAGTTGGACACGACTGAGTGACTGAACTGAACTGAATAACAGAATATGGAAAAGATTCACAGGCAGATTTTCCTAGCAGGAGAGATCCTGGTGGCCCATATAGAAATGTCGCTTCATGCAGGAGGCTGACCGAGGAAATAAGAAATTGTACAGAGGCACCAAAAGGAGGTAGTTGTGGGGAATAAAAACTGTATGCACTTCTTAATAGAGCCACTTTGCTAGGGTGCCCTGCCGTGACATTACTCTTCTTACTGGCCCAGGAGAAGTATGCAGTGAAGCATCAAGGTTCTCTTTACAGTGACCTCAAGGTATCCACAGTATATATATTCAGTGCTTCCTCCAGATACACAAGAGAATATAATCAATAAGGGGAAAAAGTATCAATAAGTATTATCTTCTAGGAAATGTCTGAAGAAAAATAATTACTAAAGAAATTTTTTAATAGGTAAAATGAACAAATATGTAAGGAATACAGCTGAACCCTTAGACTGGTATTTATAAACTTGAATCATCTGAAACAGGTTGCTGAGCCTCACCCTGAGCCGCCTCATTTGGCCACCTCATGTGAAGAGTTGACTCACTGGAAAAGACACTGATGCTGAGAGGGATTGGGGGCTGGAGGAGAAGGGGACGACAGAGGATGAGATGGCTGGATGGCATCACTGACTCGATAGATGTGAGTCTGAGTGAACTCTGGGAGTTGGTGATGGACAGGGAGGCCTGGTGTGCTGCGATTCACGGGGTCGCAAAGAGTTGGACACGACTGAGTGACTGAACTGAACTGAATAACAGAATATGGAAAAGATTCACAGGCAGATTTTCCTAGCAGGAGAGATCCTGGTGGCCCATATAGAAATGTCGCTTCATGCAGGAGGCTGACCGGGAAATAAGAAATTGTACAGAGGCACCAAAAGGAGGTAGTTGTGGGGAATAAAAACTGTATGCACTTCTTAATAGAGCCACTTTGCTAGGGTGCCCTGCCGTGACATTACTCTTCTTACTGGCCCAGGAGAAGTATGCAGTGAAGCATCAAGGTTCTCTTTACAGTGACCTCAAGGTATCCACAGTATATATATTCAGTGCTTCCTCCAGATACACAAGAGAATATAATCAATAAGGGGAAAAAGTATCAATAAGTATTATCTTCTAGGAAATGTCTGAAGAAAAATAATTACTAAAGAAATTTTTTAATAGGTAAAATGAACAAATATGTAAGGAATACAGCTGAACCCTTAGACTGGTATTTATAAACTTGAATCATCTGAAACAGGTTGCTGAGCCTCACCCTGAGCCGCCTCCTTTTTTTTTTTTTTTTTTTTTAGTTTCTACTGGAGTGGTTTTGATGTACAATATTGTGTTAATTTCAGGTGTACAGCAAAGTGATTGCATTATACATATGCATATATTCAGGCTTTCCTGATGAATCAGATGGTAAAGAATCTGCCTGCAGTGCAGAAGACTGGGGTTCAATTCCCTGGGTAGGAAGATCCCCTAGAGAAGGGAATGGAAACCTGCTCCAGTAATCTGGCCTGGAGAATCCCATGGATAGAAGAGCCTGGTGGGCTACAGTCCATGGGATTGAAAAGAGTCAGACATGACTGAACAGCCAACACTTTCAGTGTTCATATCTACTCTTTCTCAGATTCCTTTTCCATATAGATTATTCTAGAATATTTAGTAGACTTCCCTGTGCTATACAGCAGGCTCTTGATGACTATTTTATATGTAGTAATGATATCTATGTCAGTCCCTAACTCCTAACTTATCCTTTACCTCCCTTTCACCTTTGGTAATTGTAACTTTGTTTTTAAAATCTGTGAGTCTCTTTCTTGTTTTGTAAATAAGTTCATTTGTATCAGGTTTTTGGATTCCACATTTAAGTGATATATGATACTTGTCTCTCTCTTACTTCATTTAGTGTGAGCATCTCTAGGTCTGTCCGTGTTGCTGCAAATAGCTTTATTTCCTTCTTTTATTATGGTGGACTAATATTCTATTGTACATATAGTGTGTGTATATATATACACACACATACACACACACACCACATCTTGTTTACCCATTGATCTGTTGATGGACATTGATGTTGCTTCATGTCCTGGCTGTTGTAAATAGTGCTGAAATGCACACTGGGATGCGTGTGTCATTTTGAACTGTGGCTTTCTCTGGATATGTGCCTAGGAGTGGAACTGGGTCATATAGTGGACCACATCGTATTTCTGTTTTTAGTTTTCAAAGGCGCCCCCACACTGTTCTCTGCAGTGGTCTTTCCATGTTACGTTCCCACCAACAGTGGAGGAGGGTTCCCTTTTCTTGACACCTTGCCCAGTGTTTGCTTTATTATTATTTATTTATTTATTATTATTATTCAATTTAGGTTTTTTTAACTTTACAATACTGTATTGGTTTTGCCATACATCAACATGAATCCACCACAGGTGTACATAAGTTCTCACTTCTGAACCCCCAACATTTGCTTTTTGATGATGGTCAAAAATTCAACACCTGAGGGTTCTGATTCAGCGATTCTGAAGTGGCACCTGTGAATTTTCTAGTGTAGAAAGATCGCAAGGAACACTGATGGTGAAGTGGATTCTGCTGGTTGGGGACCAGCTCTGAGAACCATGGCCACCATGGAGAAATGAGGCTGTGGAATGCCTGCGGTGAATCTCCAGACAAACATTCGTTAGGTGGAAAGATGGATAGTGTGTCACATTGGAACTGTATCTGACCACATTTACCACTATGGAGCCTACGCCCAGCTTATCCTGAGCCTAGATGTTATGCTAGGCGTAACCCCAAACACTCCCACAATTCATTGTAGGAACAGTTACTGGGAGGGTGTCACTGAGCAAAGAGCAGTCTGTCGTGTTGGCTCAAGAAAAAGTATCAGGTTCGTCACTAGAAAGAGAATGTCTGAAGTTTCTACATTAAAAGAACTATGTATAACATTAATATTTCATGGAGAGACGAGGAAAAAGACTAACTTAGGAACTCATGTTGACCACTCACGGAGGTGACCCATGGACATGGTTGGAATTTAATCAGAAATAGCAAAGCTGCCCATGCATTTCTGTCCCTGTGGCCCGAATGTGACTCTGGCTCTCCAGGATAATGAAATTGTGATGACACCTGCAATGAAGAATGTAACAGCTAGAAGCCTCCTTGGGAAATTTCTGTACAGACTTGTTGGAGGGGTTTATAATGGACAGATGATGATGAGACGATATTTCAGTTGTACCTGAAAGAGTAAAGTTTAGCATGCATAGCTGAGTTTCTTGATACAACTAACTGATCGCTTCTCCAAGTAAATGTTCAAGGCAATGGAGCTGATAAATTACGTAGCTGCACTTATACTTTATTCAAGTCATTGGCCTCATAAGTTGGGGACAAGTAACAGGCTGGGGAAAACAGAAAACGCATACTCTTGGAGATCCAGAACTGAAAAAGTACTGCAGATGCTACTGAGAATCATCTCTCAATTTCCGTGTTTCTGTCAACTTTTGGTTCTAGACAAAAAATTTCAGGGATGGAATGTGGCTCTAGTATATCCTTCTTAATTTCTGGCGATCAAATACAGAAAAAGGTTTGCCATAGAGATTATGGCAATATTCTACTTGTATATGACCCCTTTCCTTATCTTTGAATTGGCCGTGTAAAGCTATAATCAAATCAAAATTTTTCATTTGACATTTATTCAGGCAAGTTACTTTCAAGTAAAGGTCTAAAAACTTTTCCAGGTAGTCCCCTATGGAGCAGTTATCTTTAAGGATGAACTAACAAAAACATATCCAAATTAAAGCATACAACCTGTTCATCCATAAATAGACATTAAGCACAATACTTAATTCGACTATATTAAAATAAAGCAGAGGAGACAGGAGCGGAGAGATGGAGGGAGGAAGCGGAAGAGATGACCCGTCAGTATGGAGAGAGTGGTGCAGATGAATGACAGAAAAAGACCCGGAGGCTCCTAGAGTTTAGCACACGACACGGATGCTATATGAGCAACTAATTAGCAAAGCCATCACTCTGCCTGCAAAAGTCCATAGAGTCATGTACAGACGAGAGAACTGGACCAGATGGAAGGCTGAGCCCCAAAGAACTGACGCTTTAGAACTGTGGTGCTGGAGAAGGCTCTTGAGAGTCCCTTAGACTGCAAAGAGATGCAACCAGTCCATCCTAAAGGAAATCAGTCCTGAATACTCATTGGGAGGATGGATGCTGAAGCTAAAGCTCCAATACTTTGGCTACCTGATGTGAAGAACTGACTCATTGGAAAAGACCCTGATGCTGGGAAAGATTGAAGGTGGGAGCAGAAGGGGATGATAGAGGTTGAGATGGTTGGATGGCATCACTGACTCAATGGACATGAGTTTGAGTAAACTCCAGGAGGTTGTGAAGGACAGGGAAGCCTGGCATGTTGCTGTCCATAGGGTCTCAAAGAGTTGGACGTGACTGAGTGACTGAATAACAACAAAAATTGATTAATATTTGGAAGGCAGCATTTGGTTACGATATCAGATTGCACAAAGTGTAAAACATTTGAGAGTTTGCAAAATAAGTGACAAAAATGAAAACTTTGAGTATTTGAAGTCATCTTATAAATTAAAGGGAAAAGATTAAAACACCCAATAGAAAAAGTAGGCAAAGGACATTAGTATGTGACTTGTAAAATATAAATATAGTCAGTATTCACATACATGAAAGATATTTACGCTTAGTAGTAATAAAGAAATACATAGTGAAGCATCCAGAAGTGATCATTTGTTAAGTCAGATTTCAATAGGATGAACGCATACAGAAATACGCACCAGTTTTGGTCAGGATGCAAGGAAAAGGGCTTTCATGCATTCTTGCTATTGTGTTTCTAGAAGGCAGTTGGGAAGTATGTGTATATGCTTTGCTTTGATGTTATTTCTCTTTTAGGAAATTATCCAAAGGCCATAATGACCAGGGCATGCAAAAAAATATATGTTGGTTAGTGGAAATGATTAAAAAAATCTTGACAAATCCATCCAAGGCAATACTACAGAACCATTAAAAGCTCTCATAGTTTGCAAGACTTGAAATGCCCAGAACATATTTATAAAGAGTTTGGAAGTAAATTTAAAACTTTCACACAGGTGTCTGCTACAGTTTGACTTAGCATGCTGTACATTGCTATTTTTATTTAAGAATACACCTTAGAAGCTTTTTCCCTGATGGAGCTTTAATTAACTTTGCTTCATTTCTAGTCTGATGCATCTTTGCCAAATCTTCTCAAAGCTAACTCAGCCGCTTGTCCCGCCGGGGCTGTCATGACGGGCGGCTGGGGCTGGCCTGAGGCCGCGGGAAAGCCTGCTGGTGTCTGAGGCAAAGACGGGCTTAGACGTGTGTGCGAGCGGCTGATGGCAGCTACTGACCACGGTCCTCGGACTCCTTAACCAGTAGGAATGAGAAGCCGGAGGAGCAATCCAGGCAAGGCTTGGTGGGGGCCCCCGCTGCAGCCCGGGGAGGCAGGAACAGGAAACGCGCTTCCGTGGGTGAGGCAGGGGCCCAGCCGGTTCCTGCAGCCGCGAGGGTAGGGCGTGGCCAGGGGCTGGCCGGGGGTGTCTCAGGTGGTCTGCCCGCCCCTTCGGGGGTGCTGAGCGCAGTGCCGGGCGTGCACAGTGCTCTGGGTTTGCTCCTGGCTCTTCAGAAATGTCCATTGAATTTTTTGTGGTTTTTCCGCATCTTGTCTATAACTTGCGCGAACTGTACGCAGTAGTTTTTAGTCCCTGATAGTTTCTTTGCATTTGGTTGCTGGAGGAGACGTTGGTCCAGGTGCAAGCGCTGCAGCAGAGGGCCCAGGTCCCGGGTCCCAGCCTGTCTGAGTGTCATCTGTAGACGGCACGCTGGGAACGTCACCACTGGTCTCTGCGCTCCGCCGCCTCTCAGGCGCGGGACTCTCCGCGTCCTGATTCGGCCTCTCCGGCCAGCTCTCCCTGCATGCCCTTTGGCACTGGGGGCCAGCGTGCTGCAGACCCGGACGGCGCCACGTGCCGTTCGGACCTGGCAGGGCCGAGGTGGCTCTGGCCACGCGCCCACCCCTGAGCATCCCATCAGCTGCCCTGACCAGGCGGCTAGTCCTGCACAGGAACCTGGCCGTGATCCCTGGTCACGTCCTTTGTTGACAGGCTATATCGTCTTTAAACTGTTTTCCTAAGAGTCTTCAGAAACAGTTCTGAACTTAGAAAGCCCCGGTGCGAGGGATTGAGGAAGCTGCGGAGCGGAGTCTCATGGCTGCTTAAATATCCAACATTCAGCACGAGCACTTTAAACAGGGGTTTTAACAGATCCCTTAGCTAGCTAAGTCGCTTCAGTCGTGTCCGACTCTGTGTGACCCCAGAGACGTAGCCCACCAGGCTCCCCCGTCCCTGGGATTCTCCAGGCAAGAACACTGGAGTGGGTGCCATTTCCTTCTCCAGTGCATGGAAGTAAAAAGTGAAAGTGATGTGGCTCAGTCGTGTGTGACACTCAGGCGACCCCATGGACCCCTTAGAGAACTCTATTCAAAGTTTCCCAAAATAGAAGCAACGGATATTCACTTTTATTAAATTAATAAGGAATATTGTTATTTTTTAAATTGTATGTTTTGATGTCGTAATGCAAATTATGTCTTGTACGATAGACGGTGAATGTTTTAGAGGATGTTTCTGTGGATTTTTGAATAGGCAATGCTCTCAGGAAAGAAAGAAAACCAAGGCCCCTCCCTTTGAATCCCTTTTGATTAGAACTTTTTTGATGAACTGGTGAGGTGGTCTCAGCGCATCCAAGGCTGAAAACCTGAAAAAAAGTGCCTTTTTATTCTTCCTTCTAAGCCTCATGGTCCCCCTGAAAATTCAGTCGTGTTCCCTAATGAAATGACAGATTGCTTGGAACCTTCAGTTAACAAGAATTTTTCTGTTCTCCTCTTTTATGACAGAGGTAAATCATGAGAAAATAAGTGCTCATTTATTTATTTTATTTATTAAAGCTTTTTACTTAAAGTCACACACATGTATGCTTACTGTGTGTGTGTGTGTATGTGTGTGTGGGTGTGTGTGTGTGTGTGAGAGAGAGAGAGAGAGAGAGAGAGAGAGAAGGGGGAGAGACTCAACTTTCCAGGGCACATTCTGGAACAGTTTATTGATTCTGAGTTTCTGTACCCATTAGATCTGCATTTTCAGTGATCACTGATGTATAGTTTTGTGATGAGGCAGGGGTACTAATAATAATACCAGCAAAAAAACTTCATTTATAGTAAACATATTCTTTTTGTGCATGAGAGTCTATTATTCAATTTTTAAATGATATTGATTGGGATGATTGAAACAAAATGAGCATTTCCAGGTAATTTAAGAATTCAAACCCCTCTTACTATATTTTTTAGAAACAAGATTTGTTGTTTTGTTCCTTATGTTTTGTGCAAGAGCACAGGTGTTAGTATATTACACATCATGGAAGAATCAGGGAAAAAATCAATTAACTGATCTTACAGTTAGACCCAAAATGTGTTTGCCAGGTTTTATATGTAAGTTGATAAATAATAATGCTAAGAGAGGCTTACACATTAAAAAAAAATCAATACAGTGAATCAAGAAAGAGCAGAATGTTACCTCTACACTCCTGCAGTTTCTTATTTCAAACCTTTTCAGTGTGTCCTTACTTTATCTGTTTACAAAGGAAATGGATTTAAAAAGAAATGCCTCCGGGAAGCATCAGCACCTCTTTGATTTCTAGATGATCCGGTCACTTCAATTTATGTATAGCTTCTGTTTGCTGCAATGTAATTTGTGAGAAGATTTACAGCAAATACCCCTTCAAAGATTAAATGATGCCAGTAATGCTAGATGGGCTACCCAGGTAGCTCAGGGGTAAGAAATCTGCCTGCCAGTACAGGAGATGTGGGTCCATCCCAAGTCCGGGAAGATCCCCTGGAGAAGGAAAGGGCAGCCCACTCCAGTGCTCTTGCCTGGAGAATCCTATGGACAGAGGAACCTGATGGGCTACAGTCCATGGGAGTCTCGCAAAAGAGTTGGATACCACTTGGCAACTAAACCACAAAAACAGCACTGAATATGCATTTCAGGGATGCTTGTCATTTGGATGAAAGCAAATTACCATAAACTGACAAATTGCAGATATCACTTTCCAATTAGAAAATTTCTCCTTTTTGATTCTCAGTCTCTCTGTAGGGGAAACAATGATACAAAATAAACTATCAAATTTCAGATCTAGCCAGTATTTTTCCACCAGGTAAATGGAAGATAAATATCTTTCATTTGTGATAGTCAAGTGTCTCTGCCTAGCTATGTGAAACTGAATATAGAGAGGGGTAGGTTAGAGGATGAAGTCTGGCTGAGTCTTTTATCACCAAAAACTTTCCTGCTTGTTTAGAAGCACTCACAAGGAAGTCTTAAGAGCTTGCTATCCAATGCAGGGGACGTACAAGATTCGAGTTCCATCCTTGGGCTGGAAAGATCCCCTGGAGGAGGGCATGGCAGCCCACTCCAGTGTTCTTGCCTTGGAGAATCCCAGGGACAGAGGAGCCTGGTGGGCTGCAGTCTGTGGGGGCTACACAGAGTCGGACACGACTGAAGCGACTTAGCATACACAGCAGGCACAAGCTATTCTACTGGAAGATACCTTCTCTAAAGAAACTTCTTACATGATCACCAGGCTCATGGTTCAGTTGGTTTGCCAAGGACACACCGCCTCTAATCACTGGTGAAAACTTACTTTTTCTGTCTTTTGAGTTTGCATTGAGGCCAGTTTCCAGCGGATTATTCAGCAACATTTAATTCATTATTCAGCAGTCTAACCGTTTGCTCCGTAACCTTTTCTCCTCTCTGCTTACTTTGCTCTGCATCTTGCTCTTCCCACCTTTGCTTCTTTGTCCCATTTTTTTTCTGTCTGCCCTTTTAATGCAATAAAATATTCTTTTATTGAAACTGGTTTTGCTGTGTCAAAATAGACTCTCTCAGAAAAAAGATTTTCTTTTTTAAGCCTGCCAGATTCATATGCTTCTCCTCAGCCCTGACATTCTTAAATTATGACTGAATCTTCTCCCGTTTCTCTCCATAAGAATGAAAGATTCATACATAGAGCAAGAATGCATTCGTGGGAAGTGGCTATGTATGCCCAGTGTGGTTGGCTCCTATTTGCTTTTTTCTTATTTTGATGGTGGTTTAGTCGCTAAGTCATACCTGATGCTTTGCGACCCCATGGACTGCAGCCCACCAGGCTCCTCTGTCCATGGGATTCTCCAGGCAAGAGCACTGGAGTGGACTGCCCTTTCCTTCTCTAGGGGATCGTCCCAACCCAGGGGTCAAACCCGGGTCTCCTGCACTGCAGATTCTTTACTGACTGAGCCGCCAGGGAAGTCCCTTTTCTTACTTTACATGTAATGAAAAGGCTTTTGGTTGTGCCTGTGAGATTCAAATCGGTCATAACGTCTAAAGGCTCTGGAAGGGTCCCTCTTCTTTGTGGTCTGCCGTACAATTTAGAATCCACACATGGCATACAAAAGGTTTGGGACCCTTAAAAGATACCTGTGCTTATTGATAATCCTTAGTAGGCAATATTTCTTTTTACTGATGGATGCTGTAGTGTGTTAGTCCAAGAGGATGTCTGATGTTAATTTTCCTGTTGTCTTTAAAGGATAGCTAAGTATCCACCTGTAATAAAAAAGGAGAGTAGATGCATCATGAATGGACTTATTGAAGGGCTTAAGACCCAGTGATAGGAGCCTGACCTTCATTCCTTGCCCACTGCCCAAAGATTCAGATTAATTCAGGGTCAGACGTGACTGGAAATATATTATTCCTGTTAAGAGATTTCTCTTCCCTTTTAATTTTTTTTTTTTGTGAGGAAAAATGGATGGAAGATGCTACCTGCCTACCAAATCCAGGGACTCCAGCTAACATTTATTTTTCACACCCCCATGCTGGGGGTGGAGTAACTCCATCACATTTTCTGCAGAGTGCTCTGAGGCAGAAGCTGCTGTTACCTTATATTTACAGATGGGGAAGTTGAGGCACAGACAGATGTTTTGCTCAACGACATACACAACTATCACTTGTCAGATTCTGGCTTCAACCCCATCTTTCTGGATCCAGATAATTTACATATGAGAAGTGATATGGCCCTTCACTCCTAGAGATTACGGTGAGAAAGAAAGACTAGGACTCTGTTCCCTGACTGGAATCTGCTTTTACATCCACTTGTGGGTGTGAGCTCTGTGCTTATTTACAGAGGAATAAAAGAATTAGAGAGAGACTCAGGTGGCTGGAGCACATTGACGCTGTCTGTTTCAGTGGCCTGCGCAGAGCTCTTGGGCATTAAATAGACACCGTAGTAAGTCCAAAGTCCAGGTTGGTATTTGTAATAACCTATGCAAAAGTGGTGCCTCTTGGGCAAGGGGCCCACAGAGTCATAGTCAGGGGGTGATGCCTGTGCAGGGAGTGGACGGAGGGAGTGTGTGCACAAGTTCACACCCAGGCCACCGCCACGCCTGCTGTAGGGGAGGGATGGACCCTGCAGGGCTTCCCAGAGAACCAAGACCTCGCAGGAAAGGGACCACTTGCTTTCCTGGCCAAAGGAGAGAATTGTGAACCAAGAAAAGATTCTAATTGCATCCTCATTTAAACTTTTTTTAAGGTTAATCTTACTTAAAAATTTTATTTTGTATTGGAGTACAGTCCGTGAGATTGTAAGAGTCAGACACAACTCAGCCACTAAACAAGAACAACAAAGAGTCGTTTCACAGAGCTGTGTTAGTTTCAAGTGTGCAGCAAAGTGATTACGTTATACTTATACTCTGGCCACCTGGCGCGAAGAGCTGACTCATTGGAAAAGATCCTGATGGTGGGAAAGACTGAAGGCAGGAGAAGGGGACGACAGAGCATGAGGTGGTTGGATGGCATCACTGACTGAATGGACATGAGTTTGAGTAAATGCTGGGATTTGATGGTGGACAGGGAGGCCTGGCGTGCTGCAGTCCACGGGGTCTCAAAGGGTCAGACACAACTGAGTGACTGAACTGAACTGTTCTGTGTATTAGTCTTTTTCAGATTCTTTCCCGCTTAGGTTATTACAGAATATTGAGCAGACTTTCCTGAGCTGTACAGCAGGTCTTTGTTGATTCTCTCTTTTAAACATAGTGTGCGTATTTCAGGTCTAAACTTTAATTTATCCCTCCCCAATACTTTTCCCCTTTGGTAACAAATCTATTTTTTTTCCTCTAAGTCTGTGAGTCTGTTTCTGTTTTTTAAATGAATTCTTTTTGTATCATTTTTTAAGAGTCTCTATATAAGTGATATCACATGATATTTGTCTTTCTGTATCTGACTTGCATCGCTTAGTACGACCGACAATCTCTAGGCGAACACATATTTCTGCAAATTGCATTGTTTCATTCATGTTAATGGCTACTCCGTTGTGTATACCCCACGTCTTCCTCATCCAGTCACCAGCTGGTGAGCACTCAGGTGGTCTCCATGTCCTGACTCTTGTAAACAGTGCTCACGTGACCTTTGGGATGCATGCGTCTTTTTGAATGGTTTTCTCCCGGGGGATGCCCAGGAGTGGGATTGCTGGGTCATATCCCATTCTCCTCTTTCTGTTAATTCTCTCTCTCCTCTGATGCTCTTGGATCCATAGCCCTGCCTTTGCTCTCGTCAGCACTAATTTTGCTACCTTCACATGCCCTTCTTCCCCCAGCTCTGTTTTCATTTTTTTTTTTTTTACTTCTGTTCTGAGCAGTTTTAAGATAGGTTTGGTGTGGGGAATAAAACAAAATCTGGTGCCAAGAATTAGAATTTCGAGCTGTCTCATGCTTTGTAAGAATAGAAAAAATAAGCATAAGTAATTGCAATGCGATGATATATAATATTATGTTTAAATAATTTGTGCCTATATTTTTTCTTTTTTCAGCCATGTAAACTAAAGTGAACACATGGTTGGAATAACTGTGATCTATTGTTATTTCTGACCATTGACTCATACCATCTATTTGCAGGTCTGAAATGTTAGAACAGGAAAAGAGCTAAGTTTTTTCGCTTTATGATGACATTCTATATTTCTTGCCCTGAACAGTGATAATTTTTGGTTTCCATGAGAGTCCCCTCCATAATTAGCAAAGGCCAGTGATCTCATTTAATGAAGGAAAAATGAAGATGCATGTGTCACCAATTGTAAAAATGGTAAGGAGAAAAATCACATATCTTTACTGTGATTTTTCCCCCAACATTTCCCAAATGCATTTTCTTATTTAATCCCTAAAATAGCACTGATGTAAGCAAGGGTGTGCCATCATCACTGATTTTTAAAAATGATATCTGTTTTGGCATCTTCGAATGGTTGAGTTGCGCCTCCATGGCTGAAGGGTTGGTAGAACTGGGTCTCAAATCTTGGTCTTAGGATTCGTGGTTCAAGTAGGCGTCTGGCAAAATCTTCTGTGTCTGTGTAAGATCCCTATGCCAGGAAGAGCATTGTCAAAGCATTGACTGAGGCATAAGTCAGAAGAGAGGCTGTCATAAGTTACAGTGTCTAGGACAATTAAAATACATGCTTCTGGGAAGGTGACTTTTCCAGCTTAAATTCTGAACTGATGCAAAGCGTTGAATCCTAGCGTCTCCTCCCCGATATGCCAGAAGCACGGAAACACTCAGTATGAACAATATCGGATCAATTCACGAAGAAACAAACTTCCGTCTTAGTTTTGCCAGTGCCCAGCATGACTGCCGCCATTTCCACGATTCATGTCGATGCATGGCAGAACCAACACAGTATTGTAAAGCAGAATAAAGTAAAAATAAAATTAAAAAAAGTAATATGCAAATTTAGTGGATATTGTCCACATTGGCATTCTGCCTGGAGAATCTTTTGATATCACATAAGGCAAAGAATTGATGCTTTTGAACTGTGGTGTTGGAGAAGACTCTTGAGAGTCCCTTGGACTGCAAGGAGATCCAACCAGTCCATTCTGAAGGAGATCAGCCCTGGGATTTCTTTGGAAGGACTGATGCTAAAGCTGAAACTCCAATACTTTGGCCACCTCATGCGAAGAGTTAACTCACTGGGAAAGACTTTGATGCTGGGAGGGATTGGGGGCAGGAGAAAAAGGGGATGATAGAGGATGAGCTGGCTGGATGGTATCACTGACTTGATGAACGTGAGTCTGAGTCAACTCTGGGAGTTGGTGATGGACAGGGAGGCCTGGCGTGCTGCGATTCACGAGGTCACAAAGAGTTGGACACGACTGAGCGACTGAACTGAACTGAACTGAAGGCTGTGAATTTTCTGTTATTTTTAAAGTTGATCAAGATATGCTTATTGCCTTTTCCCAACTTCAAACATTCGTACTATCCAAGGTGAAATAGGATATTTCCTTAGATAAGAGTATTCATTTGGCTTTCAAGTTTTTGAAGCAACAAAGCCTCAGTCCTAGGGTTGGTAGAGAGATGTTGTGTTTTGAACCTCAGCACAAGTGAACTGTGTCTTTAAAACACCTCACTGTTCCCTTGATAAATACAGTGTAAACCTCCAAGAACCATTGTGCCCTGCAATTACCTTGATTAAAGAAGAATAAAAAAGTTTCCACTGCAATCAGAGGGCTCTGAAGCTCTTCATGTTGCCAGCCTGTGTCTCCCTGTGCCTGGTCTGCAGGTGTGGGGTGAAGTAGGGGATTGGTTGTGCCTTCCTGACAGTTTTTAATTAATATCTGTTTTTCATGCTGCAAGAGCTAATCACATTTGTAATTTGCTAATCAGGTGGGAGTTTTTTTTTTTTTTGATTAATGCTGTAGTAATTATTTAAGGAAATAGAATACAATGTTAAATATCCTTCACTGAAAGTATGTTTTCAGTGCTATAGATGAAGCATTTATCTTTTCTAGATAGTCTCATTAGGTATTTGGGAGAAGGAATATTCTCAAGGAATTGAGAAATGACAATGGAGTGATAATAAACCCAGCTGACAAACATGGCATATTTGATTTGATATTTAGATTGTGGTGACCAAGGGTTCATGGGATTCAGGCTCAATTTAAGGACCTTTCAATAAGCAAGACTGGACTTGTCTTGGTCTCTAATCAGTTGATCTCCAGTGTATACCCTTATCTGCTTCCGTACCCAGTCAAACCTGGTTGTAGTTTATTTTAATGATCATAAATGTTTTCAATTCTTTTTAGATTTTCAGTAGTTTTGTCATTTTGAAGTCTAGTTAACATATGCTCGACTATTTCAGTATTTTAATGAAGGAGAATAGAAAAAAGGCTTTGAAAAGGTTTTAATTTTATTGGCATGTAGTTAACGAGTAATGTGCTAGTTTCAGGCAAAGCGATTCAGTTATACATATACACGTATCTATTCCCCCTCAAGGTCCTTGCCCATTTAGGTTATTACAGGATACTATAAGAAGACTTTAAAAAACTGGAAGAGAACTTTGTTGGAATCCTAGGCAACATTTTTATTTCTACTAGATGATTAAACAGAAAAGATTAAGTGCAGAGAGTTTCATTCATACGTACTTTACTTCCATCTTTTTTTCAGATTAGAAAAACTTTGCTCTCATTAACTGGAGATATTTTCACGTTCAGAGAGTCACACTGTTAGAAAGCCAAAGGGACTTAACAACTTGATTGCAATGCACTCTTGGTCAACCTTGGTGGAATGAAGTTAAGATGGTGAGGCATTAAAAATCATAAGTGATTTATAGGAGGTTGAATTATCCCTGTTTCCTTAGGGGCCTATACTGGACATTCAAAATGGTCTTTAGCAAACTTATTGTCTCAATCATTATTTCCAGTCCTGAGGTTTTCTATGAATCATTAATTTGTCCTCCATATAAAGTTTTATAAGATATTGCTGTGTCCTCGTGGTCCTATTATGATGAAGAATGGTATCTTCTCCATAATATCCATTTAAGACAAAAGTACTTGATCTTTATGTTGGTGTCTGGGAAGACAAAGACAGGAATATCTTTCTCACGTGTTCTTTTTCTTTCTCCTGTGTGCTGTGGCCTGATGGAGCACAAGTTTTGATGAGAAGGAGAAGATAAAATTGAATTAAAAAAATCTATTTTAGATATGCACATTCCAGGGTAAAGGGATACATTTGAGGAGATTTTCAAGTTAGAATCAGTGAATTTGAAATGCTAGGTAATAAAAATATCATGTGTATGCTAACTAAGCTTATTCTCTAGGGAATATTATCTAAAAGCAAAGAATATGTTTGGCCAATGGTAGCATTTGATGGTGACTAAGGTCTCTCTCTCCCCTTTCTGTAGAAAAAAGCATGTACTTCAGTGAAAAACCACATTGTCCACAACACATTCTTCCATCTTACCTGATTCTGACTGGGTGGGAGCTCTTATCCAGTTCTGTAAATTGTGGATAAGCTCTGCTGATACAAGAGAGATTCAGGTAGTATGTTACTGGTGTTAGCAAAGATACAGATATTTAAGAGGTGCTCCAGATGTCATAGATGAGCTTACTCCTGACAACGCCAGATGAATAAAAAAGAAATTCGCCTGTGGTCCATGGAGAACAAATACACCAGATCCTCAAAACAGTGAGTCTTCAGACAATTTTCCAAAAAGGAAATAAGAAGCAAAGTTTCGTGCGTAGGGGATCCTGGTGACGGCACAGTGGTAGATATCAGAATGCCCTATCTAAATTCAACCACAGGCTTCAGAAGAC
The DNA here is from genome assembly GCA_006408675.1 of Madoqua kirkii. Classification (NCBI taxonomy): domain Eukaryota; kingdom Metazoa; phylum Chordata; class Mammalia; order Artiodactyla; family Bovidae; genus Madoqua; species Madoqua kirkii. The sequence continues at coordinate 9,255 of SJYC01049821.1, read as the reverse complement.
CGCTTCTGTCTGTAAAGAACATTGGCCTCTGCTTCCTGAGTACCCGGGAAAAACACGCAGGCAAGGGTGGTGGTGAGGGTGATGTAATCATGAAGCCTTGGTCCACAGTGTGTATTTACTGAGTGCATTACTGTCCTAGGAGGTGAAGATTACAGAGTTAAACTCTAAGACAGAGACCCTTCCCTCAAGGACCCAACATCCCCAGAGGGAAAGAAAGAAAGTTATAAGGTGAAAACTAAGATAGTTTCAGCTACGGAAAATATAAAATGGTTCAGCCTGACTGGTGGTTTGATGGGTAGGGCTGGGGAGGACAAATGTGAAAGAAAGCTTAAACGTTGAGCAGGAAGCGGACTTGGGAAGGTCTGAGGGAACAGTGTGTGAAGATGGAACGTTAAGGACATGGTTTTGAGGTGGGAATGAAGTTGTTGTATTTCAGGAAATGCAAACCTAGTGTGTGGCCGGAAGCATCTCAAGGGCTTTGGGGGAAAGTGGTGATGGATTCAGAGATGTAGGCTGGGACCAGCAAAGTGGGGCCTTGAAAGGCATGGCTGGAAATTTTTGTTTTGTTGTAAGGATAATTCCTTTATTCTCTGTGCAATCAGCTTTATTTTCTTGTTTTTATCTTGAAATTGTCTGAGAGGGTCTTTGAACATTTTTAAAGGAAATGTTTGCATGACAGGAAGACATTTTTGAAAAAAAAAAAAAGAAATGGCCAGATAGAAGGATTGTGTGGAAAATGAACCCAAATTAGTCTTCTCCAATATCTTTAAAAATTTTTACCTCTGCCCTTTCTTTCTCTCTTTCCTTCTCAATCATCCTTCCCTCTTATGAAAGGAAACTATTATTATGGTTCCTTGATGATAATACTCCAAAATAAAACACTGAGTATGTTACAAAGTGTGTTTCTAATACTTAATACCAGTGGATATAAAGAAATGAATGACCAGGAGACTGATTAGATGGATAGATGGCAGAATCTCTGGTTCAAGACAGAGAAGGTGTGTGGGGAGGGATGTCAAGGAGAGGTACTTCAGTAAAGACATCTAAGAGTGTTCAGTTTAGTCGCTCAGTCATGTCCTGCTCTTTGCAACCCTATGGACTGCAGCACACCAGGCCTCCCTGTCCATCACCAACTCCCAGAGCTTACTCAAACTCATGTCCATTGAGTCAGTGATGCACCCAACCATCTCATCCTCTGTCCTCCTGTCTTCAATCTTTCCCAGCATCTGTGTCTTTTCAAATGAGTCAGCTCTTCGCATGAGGTGGCCTAAGTACTGGAGTTTCAGCTTCAGCATCAGTCCTTCCAATGACAGAACTTTAGGATGGACTGGTTGGATCTCCTTGTTGTCCGAGGGACTCTCCAGAGTCTTCTCCAACACCACCATTCAGGAGCATCAATTCTTAACGATTTTATTAGGTTGGTCAAAATGTTCATTCAGATTTTCCCATAACATCTTGCAGGAAAACCTCAGCCAAGTATTTGGCCAACCCAGCACGGTTCAGTCCCACCTGTCCTGTCCCCTGTGGGTTGTCTGTAAGCGATAGCTCATGCCAGATGTATTTTATATTTTATGATAAAATATATCGGAACACAGCCCTGCCCATTTGTTTGCATGTTGCCCACAGTTTCTTTCGTGCTAAAATGGCATGGGGAGAGTCCTTACGACAGGGACTTTCTGATCTGAAAAGCGTAAAATATTTCTTATTTAGCTCTTTGATGTAAAATATGGCAATGTCTCAGATGTATAGAACAGTCTCTTGGACTCTGTGGGAGAGGGCGAGGGTGGGATGATTTGGGAGAATGGCATTGAAACATGTATAATATCATATGTGAAACGAATCACAAGTCCATGTTCGATGCAGGATACAGGATGCTTGGGGGTGGTGCACTGGGATGACCCAGAAGGATGGTACAGGGAGGGAGGTGAGTGGGGGGGTTCAGGATGGGGAACACGTGTACACCCATGGTGGATCCATGTTGATGTATGGCAAACCAATACAATATTGTAAAGGAATTAGCCTCCAATTAAATAAATTTATATTAAAAAATAAAAAATGAATAAGAACTTAAAAAATGTGCCAGTGTCGGTTCAAATAAAGCTCAGACAGCAACGCGAGCTTGCACGTCACACACGTCACACACAAAGATTTGCGTGGCCACGCCCCCTGCTTCATATTCTGAGCGTAACGCTCACAGTGGAGCTGAACGGAAGAAAATAAACCAGTTATTTCGTTCCCATCATTTTCAAACGGTCTCAGTCCCATTAGAAGGTAAATAATGCTCTATTTCAAGGAGCAAGGCCTGTTTGCACCGTTGCTGAGCACCCTGGGATGGGTTTGGTGGCCCTGGTGCTGGAAAGCTGAGGCTGCCGTTCCTGAAGTCACAGTGGTTACTATTTCCATTTTTATTGTTTCATGTTCCCAAGCTGAATAATGCATTTTTGTTACTAATTATTTAGCATACCATGAAACGGCAAAATAAATTTACATAATAATTCATCTCTTGTAGGGCATACCCCCACTATAATTGAAAAGGTGGAGAAACACTATTAGCTTTATTTCACTTATTGGGATTCCAAGACTCAAAAAAACAAAATATTGAGAAATTATTTGTGTTTTATTTTTCACTGCAAGTGGGTATATGTTCAGTATTTATCCTGTTCCGTCAATGATTTTTACTGCCTTCTATTTTGTTTCACATAAAATATGAAAAGTATGTTTTGCACAAGTATTTTTTATCAGTTTAATTACTCAGAGCTTAATTTGTTTTTAATAATTTAATAGATGAAATCAAAATAGAGCATTTGATTGTACATGTTCTCTAATCTGGGAGTGCATTAGGGAAAGCAATTAATCATGTGCACGGAATCTTTTACTGTGACAAATAAATTAAAGAAAAGTGTAATTAAAATAGAAGTAATGGTGTTTTAATAAAGTTAAAAGGATTTTTTTCTTAATCTTTCTGTAATTGTTCATCTGGGGTTGTGAGCCTGTCTTTCTTACTGAGAGGTATTGGTTTGACTTTTGATCTTATTTTCAATGAAACTCTAATTTTTGAAAGTAAGAAAATCAAACCTTTTAAAATAAGACAGATTTATAATTACTGTTAACTTTGAAAATTCTTCTTGACCTTTTGTTTCTTAAAATAAAAATGGTATCTAAATACACAGTTTAAAAAATCATAATCTATGGTAAAATATCTTAAAAAATAGGCATCAGTTAGGATTAGGAAGAGATTGATTCTTGTAGATTATGACAATGACTCTGAGGATATAAGCAGACATAACTTTTGCTTAGAGTGGTCCAGACCACGGGTGCCTTTAAATTGCAGCCACTGAGTTAGTTGGGACACAGTTGGCTACTTCCCAGATACTTTTTCCATGGATGTTTGTTGTAGTTCAACTCTCGTTTTTAGTCCTCTGAAGAGACCCATCACTTAGCTTAGTTCATTTATGAAAGTATTTGAATAAGAACATTGTCTTCTTTATGTTTTACAAATTAAAACTCAGAAGTAGCTCATTGCTTTAAATGATGCGTGTAAACTCTGGATGTTTAGAGTATTGTGTCAAAGCATTGGCGTTGCAGCTGCTATTACATAACTCTGGTAGAAAAATGTGTTTGTTTTGTTTAGTTTTGTGAATAGGATGACACTGCCTTTCCCAGAAAAGATAAACCCACTCCGCTCAGGTGTCTGTGCTTTGGCATATATGCAAATGCTTACTCCTGGATAAAATTTGAGCAGCATTTATCACATAATGATAAAGTTGGGAGCAGCGGCCAAGAGGAGTGTTCCTTTGGGACATGAAATATAAATACATGTCAGATGATAGAAATGGCGCTTTTGCAGCTGGGCTAGAAAATTTCCATCTCACACCTCTGCTTCCCTGTCCTAACTGCCCAGTTGCGTCCTTGACTGGCAAACTCTAAGACTCTTAATCTGACCTAATTTCTAATTGTAGTTTCTCAGGCTTCCCAGTTACTTTCCCAGGTACTGTGATTAACTAGAGGCCCCTAGCAGCCTCTTCAGCGTGATGGTTCAATGCCAGGTGGCAGTCAGCGAGCCAATATTGTGAACAGTTCTAACCAACACACCTCTGCTTCTGCCTCCTGGTTCCGTCTCAGCTCTAGTTCCCAGGGGAAAACGGAGTTACTGTTATTAACAAGTCATTCTAATTAAGGAGAGGACATTAAGAAGTGTTATGAGCTCAAGTCAAGGTGAGTATCTTGCTTTTCTTGTTTCCTGTAAGGCGTGCCATTTTGGGGAGATGAGAATGATACGTATGCTCACCGCTCTGAACTCCCAGACCCAGCTCTCTTAAAAGAGAAAGTGACAGCTCTTAAGGACCAAATGGACAGAACATTTTTGCAAACTGCTGAATTCTGAGGATAACAAATGTGTGGAGGGAAACCTCAGGTGCTGACAAAATCCAGAGCTGTAAGATTTATTTGAGTGAATTTAAGCTGGCTCAGTCATTTTACAGATGGAAAAACAGAGGCCAGGCTGGGCTGTAAAATTACCTTTGTTCTGAAACGGGAGACAGCATATCAAGATTGAAAGAAGTTTTGGAGCTGTAGAGATCTGGATTCAACTCGTAACTTACTTATTAGTTACTTCACCTCGGTGTGACCTTCTTCTCCACCTGTCCAAGCGGTACTTACTACACAGAGGCTAAAACGAGAAGGCACAGGTGGAGACAGTGAGTGCCTAATAGGCAGTAGGCATTGGGTCGGTGACGTCTTCCCCGCTTGAAGAAGTCCCGGCATGTTGATGAACAAACAAGTCATGCGTTTTTGATTGTGCCTTCTATTTATGCCCATAATTCTATCACTTGGTGAGTTTAGACTGCTGACCCACAGGCCTCACGCCATAATCCTTCCGGGACAAAAACTGATGTGGTGGTGATGTGTTAGGTCGATGGTGACAAGGTCAATTGAGTTCGATTTGCTTTCCTCTCTAATCAAGTCTATTTCTCTGGTATGCAGAGACCTTAAGATAACTGGAGAGTTTTACATGCTTCTACGGCACAAATGTTTATTATTCAGATATAGAACAGTTCATTTAAACTCATTTGGCAGTAATATTTCACAAAAAGATTTTGTAATTTCATGATGAAAGCTTAAGTGTTTTGTTCATTTAGAAGTGATTCCCCCGTTGGCTTTTTAATCCTTAAATGTTCTAAGCCTGAATATCACCTCCTCCAACAAGTCTTTGCTCATCATCTCATCTAACTAGGTCACCTTTGACTACAGCGTTTCTCTTTCCATGGTGAATACCACATTTTGCAGCTTCATTTGTCAACACTGGGGCTTCACTCATAGCTCAGCTGGTAAAGAATCTACCTGCAATGCAAGAGACCCTGGTTTGATTCCTGGGTCAGGAAGATCCACTGGAAAAGGGGTAGGCTGCCCACTCCGGTATTCTTGGGCTTCCCTGGTGGCTCAGCTGGTAAAGAATCCACCTGCAGTGTGGGAGACCTGGATTTTATCCCTGGATTGGGAAGATTCCCCAGAGAAGGGAAAGGCTCCCCACTCCAGTATTCTGGCCTGGAGAATTCCATGGACTGTATAGTCCACGGGGTCGCCAAGAGTTGGACACAACCGAGCGCTCTTCACTTTGACTTGTCAACACCTTCTTCCTTCAATAGTCTGTAAAATTCCATGAGAATCGGGGTCAGGTCTATTTTGCTCATCATTCTCTCCAAAGCAGCCAGTTTCATTTGTGGCATATAAAAGTCCATGTTGAAGGAAAAAACTGTCCATTTTCTGAGAAGTCTGGCATAGAAGGCGAGGCAGCTGCAGACTGGTCTGGAAGGAGCTCAGGGCAGTTGTCTGAATCCTTTTCCCTTCTCCTGGGACGGAGAGTGGGACTTTAGAGAGCGGAACGTTCATTTTGGAAAATGAAACATTTTTTTTTCCTTGCAGTGCAATTCATTGCCGAGTGTACCTTTATTCACTAGGTCACCCAGCAAATATTCATCAAACAGATCAGTAGACCTAAGAAAGCAACGGGGAAATGAGCATCCATCAACTAAGCATATACACGAATATATTACTACACCCGGTGATAAGTATAATGAAGAAAAGGGAAAAGTGAGAGTGAGTCGCTCAGTCGCGTCTGACTCTTTGCGACCCCATGGACTGTAGCCCACCAGGCTTGTCTGTCCATGGGATTCTCCAAGCGAGAACACTGGAGTGGGTTGCTATTTCCTTATCCAGGGGGTCTTCCTGACCCAGGGATCAAACCTGGGTCTCCTGCATTGGCAGGTGGATTGTTTATCGTCTGAGCCACCAGAGAAACCCCTATAATGAAGAAAGCAAACAGGAAACCTAACTTAAGCTGTGGAGAGACAAGCTTCTCTGAAGCTCTTCCCTAGGAAGAGACCGTAGGGCCTGAGACCCGCCCTGCCACCCACAGCTGCTGCTCTGCTTGGACCCTGGGGCTCCTGACACCCTTGCGCGCATGTGTCCCTCATCCCTGCTGTGTGAGCAGGGCCCTGTCACCGGTTCACTGTGCTCCCCTCTCCCGGTGGGACTGCTGTCCTCCCTGACACTCGCTCCTCTTCCCTGAGGTCCAGCCACCCTCCTTCCTGCTGATGCTTCAGCCGAGGGGAAGCGCAGAGTTTCCTGCTTAGCAGCTCCTGGCTCGCTGCCTGTTCCAGATTCACTGATGCACACATTCACTCCTCTTCCCACTCATGTTCTAGCACAATCATGGATTCCTGTCGGGGCGTCGCCCTCTTTCACCTTGCACGTGACTTGACTTTGGAGCAGGGTTGATTTCCATGTCTCCGGCCTTCCCCTCTGTTTCTGGGTCTTCACTGTGGTCTCCTCCTTAATATGTACAGGCTTCTTACTCCTGGTGGGCAGATTTAGTAGCCATGGGTCATTCGGGATCTTAGTTCCCCAACCAGGGATTGAACCCACGGCCCCTTCCTTGGAAGGTAGATTCCCTAGCACTGGACCATCGGGAAAGTGCCCTTCTTCCCCTTTGAGCCTGCCTCCTTTCCTGTCCCCCTTCTCACTCCATTCATGCCCCCTGGGTTCCACATTGCTCTCTTCATCTTTCAGATGATGGATGATTGTGGCATACGGCAGCTGGACATACTCAGATTTTTTGGTGGGGACTCTTCAATTCTCAACTCAGCATTTCTGACATTTGATATCTGATCATTCTGTGTTATTGGGTTGCCCCGAGCACTGGATATTAAGCAGCATCCCTGGCCTGTACCCTGTACCCTGGTTCTGGGAGTACCCCTCACCCAGCTGCAGCCATCAAAAATGTGTCCACATGGTGTCAAATGTCCTCTGGCAACAGACATTTCCCAGTTGAGAACCAGGCAGCCAAGCTCTCAAGCAGTCAAGGGTTATGTTGCTTACGCCTGTATGCTTTCCTTCACTCATTCGTATTTCCTGGGTACCTAGCTGGTGTCGGAAGCTCTTCAAGGCAGTGGGAATAAGGCTGTAGTCAACCCAGACAAAACTTTTGCCTGAAGCTCACATTTTTTTTAAGTGGGAAAATAGAGTCAATATGAAAGTAATATGTGCTTCCCACGAAGTGAAAAGTGCAGTAAAGCTAGGAGGTGGAGCACTATTTGAAACACTATGGTTGAAGACAGAGTCTCTGAAGAGAGAACTTTTGAACAGATGGATTAGACAAGTTGAGAATTTTGTGACCATCTTGGACAAAATCACTGTAGAAAGCAGGGAACAGACAGTGGAAAGTCCCTGAGCGGGAATGAGTGTGCTGGGGTTGACAGACCGAGAGGTGAGGGGTCTCTGGGCTGCGGGGAAAAGCAGCTGGCTGTGACGGACGGCCACGGGAGAGCTTTGAGCCAGGCAAGTGGGGATGCGGCTTCTCATCAGGGAGGGGCGTTCTGAATTCTCGGGACAGACTGACGGTGGTAATGCAGTCAAGGCCGGCCCCGAACAGGCCCGTTAGGAGGTTCCATGGAGGATGAGAGAAGGCCCTGCCGGAAGACGGATACTGGTGTCGGAGGAGGTGAGGTGGCGTTGCCTTTAGAGATGCTGCTTGAGGAAGGCCTGGCTGAACCTGTTGATGGACTGGAGGTTGGATGTAAGTGAAAGAAGGGCCCAAGAGTGACTCATAGGTATGAGAACCTGGGTGACACTTTAAACAACATCTGTGTGTGTATGTGTGTGTGTGCGTGTATGTGTGTGTGTGCGTGTGTGTGTGTGTGCTGGAGTATAGCTGATTAACACTGTTGCGATAGTTTCAGGTGGGCGGCACAGGCACTCAACCATACACATCCATGTATTTGTTCTCTCCCAAGCCCCATGCCCATCCAGACTGTTGTGCAACATTAACCAGAGTCCCCTGCACTAAGCAGAAGGTCCTCGCTCTTATCCACTTTAGACACAGCGGGGTGTGCATATCCATCCCAGTCTCCCTAACTATCCCCACCCCCGACCTTGGCAACCATGAGTTTTCAAGAACCTAGGTGACACCTGAGGCCAGCTTCGGAGCTGGATAATGCATTTTGAAGTACAGGGTGTTGTTGAAGTGCAGCTGACTTACGGTGCTGTATGAATTTCTGATATACAGAGCATATGAATGGTGGGAATTGTGTTCCTGGTAACATACTGCAACCCCCCACCCCCCAGCCTTTACCCTGGCTCTTGCAGTCTCTCTATTTTCTTTCTCTTCTCCAACTACCTAATTGTATCACACTCTTAGCTTACCCCTTTTCTATACTTTGCTTTTCAAGGAATGTAGAACAGGGAGCTGAGGCTAATATAAATGTAAGTAGGTAGAGAGGTTGTTCTTGCTGTTGTTCAGAGGCTGAGTTGTGTCCAACTCTTTGTTACACCATGGACTGCAGCATGCCAGGCTCCCTGTCCATCACCAACTCCTGGAGTTTGCTTAAATTCATGTCCACTGAGTCAGTGATGCCACCTAATCATCTCATCCCTTGCCATCCCTTTCTTTTGCATTCAATCTTTTCTAGCATTAGCATCTTTTCCGAATCAAAAAATAGGTAGGTAGGTAGGTAGATAAATAATGATTCTGGGAGAAACGCTGTTAGTTAAATTAATTTCAGTGTATTTCTCATATATATCAGTCAAATGATTATCCTCATCTAAATAATATAAAAATGCCATTTAAAATTTTAAGTTTCTGAAGGATTCCATGAAAAATATATTTAATAAAATTATGAAGTAATAGCATAATAACTAGTTTCCTTAAACATACTGCCTGACTAAAACTTATTTTCAGAGAAAAACTGGTAAAAATAT
>SJYC01049820.1:0-18025 GCA_006408675.1 Madoqua kirkii | reverse complement strand
TAAAAGAGAAGATACTTCTTATGTTAGAGTAAAAATGCTTCCTTTTTGAGAACATACAGATTTATAACCATTTTACTAATGAAGCCTTGTTCAGTATTAAGTAGAAACCTTAAAATTTCTAACTATCCAATTCCTACCTATTTTATTCATCTTAGCGGAGATTGCAAAGAGATTTATAGCCAATCAAAACCGATTCTACTGTAATTTTATTGAATACAATAATCACAGCTTTTTATTAGAATATATTGAATTTTTCTTAAATTCGGTATTAGCCCAGAAAGCCTGAGTCAAATGTGTTTGACTAACTTACAGCTGAGAGGGAACATATTCAGAATAACCTGATTAACTGGATTTTGACATTATTAATTGCACATACTAGGTGCCTCTTTCATACACTGAATTTTTGTTTTCTTTATTACTGATTTCTATCCCAACAATCCTTTTCTCTTTTATGTGGATTTTGAGGTTCTTGAAAGTAGGGACGCACAAGGTTGGGAATTCTCTTTTACAGAGCCTGAGAGAGGAACACTGTTTTTGTAATAAAACTATGATTTTTTTTTTTTTTTTTTACTGTGTTGACATTTCCAGGGATAGTCAACAAAGCAAGGGCAATAAGTGTGTCAGGACTTAGCACGGATCAAGGCCATGGTGCCCCTTCTATTAGTGGTTGCTGGATTCTTCATACCGAGTGCAGATGATTTTTTTATTGACTTCTTTTTTAAGTACAGTTTTAACTTTACAGAAAAATTGGAAAGGAGATTCAGAGATTTCCCACATACCTCCGGCCAGCCCCCCTACATGCATAGCCTCCTTCATCATCAATGTCCCCGCAAGCTGAGTGGCTGGTTATGACCAGTGAACCTCCACTGACCCGTCACGGTTACCCACGACCGTAGTTTACATCGTGGTTCACGCTTGGTTTTGGACATGTGTGGGTTCAGACAGGCGTGTAGCATGTATGGGTTATTATGAGACCATGTGGAATGTTTCAAGGCTCTAAGAATCCTGATTCCGCTGAGGAGTTGCTCCTATGCAGCAGTAAAGCTCCGTGCTCCCATTGAACCTCACGCCTTGCGTATGGACATCTTTTTATCATCCTGGTGACGAAATCGGAAGCATGCCGGTGGCACTTTTCCTACAGACCGTAATAGGCCTCCAGTAACGCCTTTGACAGAGCAGTTCTACTGCTAAAATTTTATCTTGCGTTATTGAAAAGTTTACACAGGGATATTTCCAGTAATACTTACCAAACAATAGAAAAAAGAAATGCCCCAAATGCTAAGGTATTTAGACAGATTATTTTCCATCTAAAGGATGAAACACACCCAGAAGGGAAACAGGATGTACATGGCTATTTATTGATGTCCACATTACATAAAAGAAGAAGAAAGTATAAGTTTCAAAAACCACTCCACGTGTGGGGGAAAATTTAACATGAATATAAAATTAGTGTGGGCGTTGACTTGCCTAATGGTGCTGGAGATTATAAAGTTTGTTTTCAATTATCAAATTTTTGAAAAGTTTATGCAATAAACAAAATTTACTTGTATATTCAGGAAATAAAACATACTTTACTGTGAAATGTATAAAGAAATGGAAAAATAAATAACCTTAATACAAGCCCAGAAGGGACTTGCTAGGTCAAAGAAAACGCGTAGATTAGATCGTCCTGTTGGAGATCGTCAAACGCTTCAGGAGACAGCTGTCAGTGGAAGGGCAACCAGTCTGACACATATGTCTTCTGTCTACACTGAGAAGTAAAATTAAATATGTGCATATAGATTGGCCAGTTTAATAAGCAGATTATTCATTTCTTTCTAATTTGCATAGCTATGATTGTTAATAAGACTCAGAAGTTTTAAAATATTTATTACTCATTTCCATTCCTTTCCTAATAAATTGTTTAGGCATGTTTCACACTGCATTGCCTCTATGAGAGATTCTCTCTCTCTGTAAGTGCTCATGAGGGAAATGTGTGTGTTAAGGTCCTCAAATGCTTTGTAGATTATATATGTTAATATTTTCCCCAATTATGTGCTTTTTGTTTATAGTATTTTTTAAAAACATACAGAAAAGGTAGCTTTTAGGTAGCCATAACTACCAATTTTTTTTTAACTTTAGGAAAAGATTTTTTTTTAATTTGGTGTATTGGGTAAGTGGGGAGCTCATTTTACTGTAATTTCCTTACAGGCAAGGCTGCACAGGCTGAAAATGTTTTCTTTCCCGCCGATGTGGAGAGCCTCTCTTGCTGAGTCCATGCTTGTTTCCGGGCTGTCTCTCTGTCTTGGTGGTCAGGCTTTCCTGCGCCCACGCTGTGCTGTCTCAGTGATCGCACTTCTAAGTTGTCCTGATGCATTACTTTTTGCTATTATTTTCCAGTTACTCTTTTAGACCAAACTTTGAATGGATGACAAAAATCCCAGAGTAACTATCTTCACTTGAGATTTCAAATTAAGTTTCATTAAACCTGTAAAATTTCATACCAGAATACTGGAATTTTGTCATCAGTGAGTATCATCATATCATAAGGAGGTAAACGGTCTAACCTTTAGGCAGAACTTTGCTTATCACCCTCGCCATTATTGAAAGGAGATCTATAATTCATGTACTGATTGAAAACTCTTCAGCTTTTATAACTGAAGGTATGCTTTGATAGCTTACAGTGATAGTGATTTTGAAGTCAAAGCTGAGACTCAAACCTGGTGAACTTGCCAGCCTACTTACTCTCTGGATTACCTGCAATACACGGTTTCAGTGGCAATAAATTCTGCAAGAGTTGATACGCCGGTGTCTTTGTCCTAATTCCTTCCTGCTCCATCATCAAGAGTCAAGGTTAATAGACAGCCCTTCGCAGGTGTCTCCCCAACACCAAACCGCAACACTTTCCTGTCCTCAGATGTGCTCCTGTGTGAATGGTGCTCTGCTTTGGTTCTTGTCATCAGCCTCTCCAGCCTGTCCTGGTTCAGGAGAGGGATGTTTGCCCCGAAGGCCTTTCTTCTTCGTCTCTAACACCCACCAGTCTTCGTCCTCTTCGTCCGGCTCCACATGCGGCCACCAACATCCTCTTAAGACTAAGAGGTGTCATGCTGGCATTGAAAACAATCACTTGTTACTTCTGATGCCTAGAGATAAAAAATAACCTCTTATTATTTAAGCTTGGGTGAAGATGAGATGATAGGATGGCATCACTGACTCGAGGGGCGCGAGTGTGAGCAAACTCCAGGAGAGTGTGAGAGACAGGGAAACCCGGTGTGCTGCCGTCCCTGGGGTCCAAGGAGAGAACATGACTGAGTGGTTAAACAACAGCAACAATAATCAGAGCCTAGAGTAAGAGGCACTCGCACAATTTTGATCACTGTCAGACTGATTTTGTCTAAAGGTGTTGGTGATTACAATTTTTTTTTTTTTTTGCTTATCCATATTTTTAACTTCATACAGTAAATGAAAGCTGGTTTGTTGTCATTGAAACTGTTCGGTTAGAGGTAATCAGGAGAGCGGTCGGGTTGGCTAGTCCACCGAGTTTGGATTTCACCTTCGACTTCAGCTTCATAGCAACCGTAAATTATGAGAGCACTTTCTTATTAGCCGCCCAGAACTTCCGGTTTTCATTTCTATCTTTTCAACTCAGAAATGCGCCTGTGCTTCAACCACACTAACCTGTGCAGCTGGATCACACATGCCGAGCACTTCAGTGCCTGCGTGCAGACGTCGCTTCTCTTCCCCGAGATGCCCTTCTCTGATCTGTCCATCTCTGCTGGATGAACTTGGGCTGGCCTTCAGTACTGAGGGGCCAGCTTCTGCTGTCTTCCTCGGCTGCCCAGACAGTGTTAGTTAAACGAGGTAATGGGTAAAGCACGTATCACAGTGCTTATTCCCATTAATCACTCGATAAATGGCAATAAATTTTTTTAGAAAATATAATTGATTTCTGATTTACAATATTGCATTAGTTTCAGGTGTATAGTTAAGTGATTCAATTATATTTATCACATTGGATCCCTGGGTCAGGAATATCCTCTGGAGAAGGATATGGCTACCCACTCCAGTACTCTTGCCTGGGAAATCCCACAGGCAGAAGAGTCCGGTGGGTTATCATCCATGGGGTTGTAAAGACTCAGATATGACTGAGCGACTAAACAATAACAACTACCTGTGTGTGTGTGTGTGTGTGTGCGTGCACACTAGTAGTTAGTACATAGGTTAGTTGCTCAGTCATGTCCAGCTCCATGGACTGTGGCCTATCAGGCTCCTCTGTCCAAGGAATTCTCAAGGCAAGAATACTGGAGTGGGCTGCCATTTCCTTCTCCAATATATACACTTACAAAGGGAGACAGAGAGAAAGTGTGTGTCTTTTTTTACATTTTCTTCCATCATAGGTTATTACAAGATATTGCATATAATTCCCTGTGCAATGCAGTAGATCCCTGTTGGTTATCTGTTTTGTTTTTTTTTTCTTTGTAGCTGTATATATATTTTAATCCCGAACTCCTAACTTTTTCCCTTCTCCCTCCCCCTCCCTTTGGTAACCATAAGTTTGTTTTCTGTGTAACTGCTTTTGATAACGTTGGTTTTCTTATCTCTGCTCCATGGATTCTGTTTACACCTGTATCATATCAGTTTGTGATGCAATGAGACACTTAATCACATCTATCCTGCTGTAAGACTTGGATTTATGAGAAGGTGCCGCCCACATTTTAAGTTTCTTACCTTTGGGTTTATTTCCCTACAGCCTGGTGACCACTTACTCTTTTCTGATTAAATGAATGAATATCAAACACGTACCAAATGGAGGAAAACTCATTTTGTTATGAAACCTAATCATCAGTGTTCTTCCTTCCAATTTACCTTTACAAGGGTAGACTAAACCATGTGCTTACAATTGCTTAAAACTTCCTCAATTTTTTGGTTCTGAAGCAAAGAATATCACAGTCTAAAGTTCACATTCAAATCTAGGAAAACAAAAGTCTTAGTTTTGGAAATGTATCAATCTCTCTTTTTCCACCGAGTTCTTTATTCTCATTTCATTGATTTGGATTCGGTTGCATTTCCATTGCAGTTTTTAAATAACGTTTATTGAATATTTAATAGGTGCCAGATAGTAAGCTCAGCACTTTGCAAGCATTATCCATTCAGCGTTGGCCACAGTCCGATGAAGTAAATCTCACAAACTCTGTTTGCAAGGAAGACACTGAACTTTTAAAGTGGCTGTGCGAATTTCCCAGGATCATAAGATATCTGAATGACAGGCATGGATCTGAAGATGGAATCTCAGCCCAAACTCCTAGCCATTGTTCTGTTCACTTTCCTGTAGAAGGACGTCCAAGGGCCTGGTTCTCAAAGGAGACAGCAGCGATCTTGCCCTTGGTGGGACATTTGGCAGTGTGTGGGTGTGTTTTTGGTTCCTACAATGGAGAAAGGGATGCTGCTTACAGCTCGTGGGTAGAGGCCAGGGGTCCTGATCAGGGACAGGGTCCAGAGAGCCCTACCCAACCAGGTATCATCTTGTCCAAAGACTAGAAACCTTGGTCTAAGCTAAAGGCAGAGAAACTTCTAAAAATGGGGCAGAGACTCACTCAGAGATTCCCAAATAAAGAAACGGTCAGAGAAGGGGTTGCACAAAACGAAGGCTTGACGTTTGTAGCAGCTGCTTTGCTTTTTGTTTGTTTTTTTGTGGAGTATAGCTCTTGGTTTTCCAGCTGCTGAGTCGGGTCGGATTCTTTATGGCCTCATGGACTGCACTGTGCCAGGTTCCCCCGCCTTTCACTGTCTCCCAGAGTTTGCTCGGATTCGTGTCCGCGGAGTCACTGATGCTGTCTCACCCTCTCAGCCTCTGCCTCTCCCCTCTCCTTCTGTCCTCCGTCTTTCCCAGCATCACATCTTTTCCAGTGAGCTGGCTCTTCTCATCAGGTGGCCAAAGTGTTGGGATGTCTACTGCAGCATCAGTCCTTCCGGTGACTGTTCAGGGCTGGTCTCCTGTAGGATGGACGGTTGCATCTCCTTGCAGTTCAAGGGATCCTCAAGAGTCGCCTTCAACACCACAGTTCGAAAGCAACAATTCTTCAGTGCTCAGCCTTCTTCACGGTCCAACTCTCACATCTGTACACGACTACAGGAAAAGCCATAGCTTTGACTATTTGGACCTTTTTTGGCAAAGTGATGACCCTGCTTTTTAATATGCTGGTCTAGATTGGTCAGGTCCGTACCATTTCTGTCCTTTATTGTGCTCATCTTTGCAGAAAATGTTCCCTTGCTTCCTAACAGAAGCAGAAGATATTAAGAAGAGGTGGCAAGAATACACAGAACAAATACAAAAGATCTTCATGACTGAGATAACCATGATGGTGTGATCACTCATCTAGAATCAGACATCCTGGAATGCAAAGTCAAGTGGGCCTTAGGAACCATCACTATGAACAAAGCTAGTGGAAGTGAACAAATTCCAGTTGACCTATTTCAAATCCTGAAAAATGATGCTGTGAAAGTGCTGCACTCAATATGCCAGCAAATTTGGAAAACTCAGCAGTGGCCGCAGGACTGGAAAAGGTCAGTTTTCATTCCAATCCCAAAGAAAGGCAATGCCAAAGAATGCTCAAACTACTGCACAATTGTACTCATCTCACATGCTAGTAATGGCTCAAATTCTCCAAGCCAGGCTTCAACAGTACATGAACTGTGAACTTCCAGATGTTCACACTGGATTTAGAAAAGGAAAAAGAATGAGAGATCAAATTGCCAGCATCTGCTGGATCATGGAAAAAGCACGAGAGTTCCAGAAACACATCTACTTCTGCTTTATTGACTGTGCCAAAGCCTTTGACTGTGTGGGTCACAAAAAACTGTGGAAAATTCTTCAAAAGATGAAAATACCAGACCACCTGACCTGCTTCCTGAGAAACTTGTATGCAGGTCAAGAAGTAACAGAACTGGATATGGAACAACAGACTGGTTCCAAATAGGAAAAGGAGTACGTCAAGCTATATATTGTCACCCTGCTTATTTAACTTATATGCAGAGTACATCATGAGAAACGCTGGACTGGATGAAGCACAAGCTGAAATCAAGATTGCTGGGAGAAATATCAATAACCTCAGATATGCAGATGACACCACCCTTATGGCAGAAAGCGAAGAAGAACTAAAGAGCCTCTTGATGAAAGTGAAAGAGGAGAGTGAAAAAGTTGGCTTAAAACTCAGCATACAGGAAGCTAAGGTCATAGAATCCAGTCCCATCACTTCATGGCAAATAGGTAGAGAAACAATGGAAACAGTGGCTGACTTTATTTTTGAGGCTCCAAAATCACTGCAGATGGTGACTGCAGCCATGAAATTAACAGATGCTTGCTTCTTGGAAAGAAAGTTATGACCAACCTAGACAGCATATTAAAAAGAAGAGACATTACTTTGCCAACAAGGGTCCATCTAGTCAAAGCTATGATTTTTCCAGTAGTTAAGTATGGATGTGAGAGTTGAACTCTAAAGAAAGCTGAATGCTGAAGAATTGATGCTTTTGATCTCTGGTGTTGGAGGACTCCTGAGAGTCCCTTGGACTGCAAGGAGATCCAACCAGTCCATCCTAAAGGAGATCAACCCTGAATATCCACTGGAAGTACTGATGCTGAAGCTGAAACTCCAATACTTTTCACCTGATGAAAGAACTGAGTTACTGGAAAAGATTCTGATGCTGGGAAAGATTGAAGGCAGGAGGAGAAGGGGATGGCAGAGGATGAGATGGTTGGATGTCATCACTGACTCATTGGATATGAGTTTTAGTGGGTTTTGGGAGTTGGTGATGGACAGGGAGGCCTGGCATGCTGAAGTCCATGGGGTTCCAGAGTCAGACACAACTGAGTGACTGAATTGAACTGAACTGAGGTTGGTCATAACTTCTTCCAAAGAGCAAGTGTTTTCTAATTTCATGACTGCAGCCACCATCTGCAGTGATTTTGCACACAGCTAATAACAAGGAATTGTTGATGGTAGGGTTCTTATTTCTCTCATAAAACTTAAAACAAGAAATGGTCATCTTAAATTAGTGAACAGTTACAGCTGACACTTCTGTAAGGACGGTAGTTAAGCAGGGACGCTGATTTTACATATCTACTTCAAGCTTTCACACTTCCTGGGGTAATTAACTGTGGTCTTAATTTTTTCAGCAAAAATCTTCTATCTTTGGTGAATTTTTCTTCATTCAAACTAACATTGAAATCACAAGTAGTTCAGTAGTCTAATGTATTTTGTGGCTGAATGTTTGCAGTTTGCTGAGACAAGAGTGATTACTTGGCCTTGCCCTGATCTCAAGATTTGTGCACTGAGGGTCTTCAGATGGGCAGATGAGTGTGGAAACCCATTTTGCTGACGTGCTCAGTAGATTCTAAAACTCCAGTAAAGTTCTTGATGAGTTTTTGGATTCCCCTGATGAAAGTTTATTAAATAGCATATTCAAAAGCAGAGACATTACTTTGCCAACAAAGCTCCATCTAGTCAAGGCTATGGTTTTTCCAGTGGCCATGTATGGATGTGAGAGTTGGACTGTAAAGAAAGCTAAGCACCAAAGAATTCATGCTTTTGAACTGTGGTGTTGGAGAAGACTCTTGAGAGTCACTTGGACTGCAAGGAGATCTACCCAGTCCATCCTAAAGGAGATCAGTCTGGGTGTTCATTGGAAGGACTGATGTTGAAGCCGAAACCCCAGTACTTTGGCCACTTGATGAAAAGTGCTGACTCATTTGAAAAGACCCTGATGCTGGGAAAGATTGAGGGCAGGAGGAGAAGGGGACGACGGAGGATGAGATGGTTGGATGACATCACCAACTCGATGGACATGGGTTTGGGTGGACTCCAGGAGTTGGTGTTGGACAGGGAGGCCTGGCATGCTGCAATTCATGGGGTCGCAAAGAGTCAGACATGACTGAGCGACTGAACTGAACTAAATTGAACTGATGAAAGGTTTCTTGGCAAGAAGGATTTAATTAAAAAACATTGACATACCCACAGGTTCAGTCTTACTCACTCTGCACTTCAGAATATTTTGCCTTATGCTCAATTGGTCAGTGTTCTTGCTGTATTTTTTAGACATTTTTGAGGTATAGTTGGAGAAGGAAATGGCAACCCACTCCAGTATTCTTGCCTGATAATTCCATGGACAGAGAAGCCTGGTAATCTACAGCCCATGGGGTCGCAAAGAGTCGGACACGACTGAGCAACTTCACTTCACTTCAGAGGTATAGTTGATCTACAGTGTTGTGTTAATTACTGCTGGAAAGCAACATGGTTCAGTTATACATGCATTGCCTCGATTACGTTTAGTCACTCAGTCATGTCTTACTTTTTGTGACCCCATGGACTGCAGCACGCCAGGCTTCCTTGTCCATCGCCAACTCCTGGAGCTTACTCAAACTAATGCCCATCACGTTGTTGATTCCATCCAACCATCTCATCCTCTGCCATCCCCTTCTCCTCCCACCTTCAGTCTTCCCAGCATCAGGGTCTTTTCAAATGAGTCAGTTCTTCGCATCAGGTGGCCAAAGCATTGGAATTTCAGCTTTAGCATCAATCCTTCCAATGAACATCTAGGACTGATTTCCTTTAGGATGGACTGGGTGGATCTCCTTGCAGTCCAAGAGACTCTCAAGCGTCTTCTCCAACACCACCGTTCAAAAGCATCAATTCCTTGGTGCTCAGCCTTCTTTATAGTCCAACTCTCACATCCATACATGACTACAGGAAAAACCATAGCTTTGACTAGACAACAAGCCATACCTTTGTTGGTAAAGTAATGTCTCTGCTTTTTAATATGCTATCTAGGTGGGTCATAGCTTTTCTTCCAAGGAGCAAGCATCTTTTAATTTCATGGTTGCAGTCCTCATCTGCTGTGATTTTGGAGCCCAAGAAAATAAAGTCTCTCACTGTTCCCATTGTTTCCCCATCTATCTGCCATGAAGTGATGGGACCAGATATATATCCTTTTTAAAAATATTCCTCTCCATGATGGTTTATCATGGGATATTGCATATAGTTCTCTGTGCTACACTGTAGGACCTCGTTGTTCATGCATTCTCTATGTAATAGCTTATGCCTATGCAGTGGTCTTTATCTTGCAGCCAAGGCTGATTTCATGCACGCATGACCTGTCCAGCAGCACAGGGCTCTCTGCTTGGTTTAAGCCTTTTCTCATAGTCTTGACAATCTTAACTTTGGAAGCATGGGGCCATGTGTTCATTTTGCGCTGAGTCTCCAAATTATATAGGCGATTCTTCTGCATCACGTGCAGCTTGTTTATATTTTGTCTGGTTGAGTAAGCAGCGTATTAAGGGCCATATTCACACACTCTCCTAATGAATCAGTTAAAAGCAGAATCATTCCAATCTGAGAAAATGACACTTTTTTTTTTTTCTAGAAAAAATAGAAGGGTAGCCAGGGAAGGCAGTTATCAGGAATATACCTGTCTGCAAAAGGTCATCATCTCATAATGCCATTTGCAGTGATGTGGATGGACCCAGAGATGATCATACTAAATGATTAGTCAAACAGAGGAAGACAAGTACCATATGATACCACTTTTATGTGGGATCTAAAATAAAAAGATGCAAATGAATTTATTTCTAAAACAGAAAGAGTCTGATATACACAGACCAAACTTACAGTTACTGAAGGGGAAAAGCTAGGGAGAGGGATAAATTAGGAGGTTGGCATTAAATAGATACTGTATATACTGTACATACTACTATGTATGAAATACATAACAAGCAAGGGTCTATTTTATCACAGGGAGCTATACTCAATATTTTGTAACAATATGTAAGGGAAGAGAATCTCTA
Organism: Madoqua kirkii; assembly: GCA_006408675.1. NCBI lineage: Eukaryota > Metazoa > Chordata > Mammalia > Artiodactyla > Bovidae > Madoqua > Madoqua kirkii. The sequence continues at coordinate 7,209 of SJYC01049820.1, read as the reverse complement.
TGATATATACCTGAAACTAATACAATATTAAAAATCAACTAAACTTCAAAAAAAAAATCATCACTCCATTGAAATCTTTTTTGATAAATCTGTTTTAACAACACTATTAAAACAAGAATAAAACATTTTCAAGGCTTTTTGCAGTTAAAAAAAACAAGGATACAAGCCACTCAGGGAATATTTGATCTTTCTCTATAAATATATTTTCATTTTTTTCTTGTATCTTATATGATTGGACAGCACTGTGATTGCCTATATGTAAATAAAACTTGGGGAAATAACTTGATTGTACCCTTGCCTTGTTCTTTCCTAAATGACAGATTCAAAAGTGAGTAACTGTAAGTACTTAGAAAGTACTTGGAGAAGGAAATAGCAACCCACTCCAGTACCCTTGCCTGGAAAATCCCATGGATGGAGAAGCCTGGTAGGCTACAGTCCATGAGGTTACAAAGAGTCCGACACGACTGAGTGACTTCACTTTCACTTAGAAAATAGGCTTCATTTAACTGTGCTGTATGAAGACAGAGTTTTGGTTTTTGGCAGAAGTAAGTTTCCATTTTATATGCTTGTTTTGGGTAGTTAGGCTGATATCTCCATGAGAAAAAAATGTGGTGCCCAGTTCCCCCAGAGGGGTTGTCAATACCCTCGTTGGCACGTGCCGAAGAGGCGTCTCTGCAGGAGGGCGTGTGCAGCCCTCCCTCGTTTCAGGGGGACTCTCGTGGACCTAACGAGAAATCCAGGCGATGCTATTTCAGCTTCCAGCATTGAAAAGTTTGAAGCTCAGCATAATCTCAAATAGTGCACATTTGAACATTTCTCGGAGCTTTGAAAGTGTTTGTCAAAAACTATTGCTGTTGCTCTTCAGTTATTTATGAATTTATCAATAGTGTGTCAATCTCTCTTCTCAGTAATTTCCAGCAAAAAAATCAACCTGCTGACCTCATCCTTAGGAAAGAACAATGCGTGGTAAGGGATACGCTGTGTTCTTCTATTCACACACTTTAAAGACAATATTTCACGTTATCAGATCCCTCAAAGGCAGGTCGGAATTTCAATGGAGGGATGTCCTGGGGGTAGAAAAGCACCGGCTGGATGCTTGGGAGGCCCTCCTGCTGGCACTGCGATGGGACTCCTTTGGAGTTTCTGAGATGCTGCACAGGGAAAATGCTTCCCTTTACTTAGTATCTGTTCTTTTTCGTACACCGTCCCAACTGCCTAAGCTTTACTATCACAGCTGCTCCTGTGGAGGATGGGACTCTGGTTTTTGCTGTGGACAAGTCAGCCCCACACTTCCTGGCAGGAGACAGCAGCCGCTGGATTCTACCTGTAGATTGGAAGATGAGGCTTCAGATGGGGCTTCAGAATGGATGTGGCTTGTCTGTTCCGCATGTCTGGGGTCACAGCTGGGAGACTCAGATGTCTGGGAGCACACTGAGTGTCTGGAGTAGAACTGACAGGGCCAGTGATCTTGAGACAGAAGAATAGAGCTGGAGGGATAACACGCCCTGGTCTCACAGTAGGTCACAGGGCAGGAACCAAAGCAGCGGGGCCCTGGCGGAAAACGGACATGTATGTTCACGGAGCCAAACAGTGGGCCCCGAAATTATCCGACACGTCTGTGGCCAACTCATCTTTGGTAAGGGTATCCAGCATACACAATGGGGAAATGATTGTCTCTAATAAAGAGCGGAAATGGAGACACAGATGTAGAAAACAAAGGCCTGATTGCCAAGGGGGCAGGGGAGGGGGCGTGGGAAAGTGGGATGGGCATGGGAAATTGGGGTGGGCGTGGGAAAGTGGGATCGACATATATGTCATAGTGATACTATGTTTAAAATATGTAACTAATGAGCACCTCCTGTGCAGCACAGGGGACCCTAGGCAATGCTCTCTGGTGACCTGAGTGCGAAGGAAAGCCAAAAAAGAGGGAGATTGATGTGTATGTATAGCTGGTCCACCTTGCTGTGCAGCAGAAGCTGACCCAACTGTAAAGCAAGTAAGCTCCAAAGAAAGGAGAAACTAAAGGGCTCTTGGAAACCTGCATATCCACCTGCAAAGCGATGAAACTGGACCCTTATCTTACCCTATAGACAAAAATTAAGGTGAATTAAAGAGTTAAATAAAAGGCCTGAAGTCATCAAACCTCTAGAAGGAAACAAAGAAAGCAGCTTTTTAGCAATGATGTGTGTGTGTGTGTGTTGGGGGGAGTGGCTTCTAAGTGGCTTCACGGCTCACAGGAGAGGCCGCTGTGCTGGGACATCAGGGAACTCAAGACAATCTCCCCTCTGGGCTGAAGCTCTCTCTGGCTGATGGGTCCCTTCCAAAAAGGGGCACTCAAGAGAGACAGGTGTAGGTGTGGCTTTGCAACTCTGCTGACGTCTCCTGGAGAGATGGGCGTCACTCTGGGGTGAAGGGCTCCCAGCACTCACGGCCTCACTTCAGGTAAGGGGACCTCACTGCCCCCTTCATGGGAGGTCTGACAAGTCTGCAGTCTCCCTTGAAAACCTCCAGAGCAAGGAACTCATTCCCATTGTAGAGCTGAAGAAGTGGAGATTAAGGAGGCGGAATAATTTGCCCAAGTTCACAGTGCAAGTAAGTGAGAAAACCAGGAACTAAACCCCACAGCTTGGGTTTCCCGAAGCGTAATGCCAGCCAGTTTAGAGAGACTTCTCTGTCATACAGAGGGAGATAAGTCAGAAAGGGAAAAGCAAATCTTGTATATTAGTGCAGGTATGTGGAAACTGCGGTGTCCCAGGTGGCACTCCTGGTAAAGAATTCACATACCAGTGCAAGAGACACGAGAGACACGGGTTCAAACCTGGGTCAGGAAGATCCCTGGAGGAGGGCATGGCAGCCGCTCCAGCATTCTCACCTGGAGAATCCCATAGACGGAGGAGCCTGGCGAGCTCCATAGAGTCAGCCGTGACTGAAGAGACTTAGTACACTGCACGTGGAACCTGGAAAAGCGGTGCAGATGAGCCTGTTTGTAAAGCAGAAACAGGGCCATAACCATGGAGCGCAAGCGTGGACACCAGGGGAGGAAAGGAGAGTGGCATGGGTTGGTGAGCTGGGCTGATGCACACACGTGTTAACACTGCATGTAACACAGGGAACTAGCGAGCACCCAGGGTGAAGCTTAGGGGCGCTGCTTATTGCTCAGTGGTGGCCTCACTGGGAAGGAGGCCCAAAAAGAGGCTGTACATGTAAATGTGTCCCTGATTCACTTTGCTGTACCCAGGAAACTAATGCCACACTGTAAAGCAAATATACCCCCCAATTCTTGTTTTAATTAGGGACGTCTGTGTCTATTCTATGACAGTTAACCTGGGGTATCCTCTAATGCACATTAATGAAGTCTCCTTTATGTACCATTGGGAAGGTTCCCTGGAGGAGGAAATGGCAACCCGCTCCAGTATTTTTGCCTAGAGAATCTCGTGGACAGAGGAGCCTGGTGGGCTACAGTCCATGGGGTTGCAAAAAGTTGGACATGACTGAGCGACTAATATTTTTATTTATTTTATATTTTTATGTCTAGTCTACATCCTAGTCTTAATTATTTGTAATTACTCATGTCATTTTAATTTTCTGCCTCTCTCTTTGGCACTTCATGAAAGGCAAGGACTGTGTTCTTTTTCTTGCTTATCTCCCCAAAGCTGAAATTAAGAGCTCAATAAATATTTATTGAACACAGGAAGAAATGGAATTTTAATGTCATCAAGCTTGGTTAGAACGCACGCTGATTGGTTGTGCAGACGATGTGTGGTCCTTATGCCTTTTCCAGGTGATTGGCGATTGTTGGATTTCTCTTCCATTAGCACCGCGAATGATTGACTGACTCTCTTTGGCACTTCATGAAAGGCAAGGACTGTGTTCTTTTTCTTGCTTATCTCCCCAAAGCTGAAATTAAGAGCTCAATAAATATTTATTGAACACAGGAAGAAATGGAATTTTAATGTCATCAAGCTTGGTTAGAACGCACGCTGATTGGTTGTGCAGACGATGTGTGGTCCTTATGCCTTTTCCAGGTGATTGGCGATTGTTGGATTTCTCTTCCATTAGCACCGCAAATGATTGACTGGAGTCACCTTGATTACATTGGAATGCAAAGTGCTGAGACCTGCCTGATTCTGGAAAACAGAGTCTTCAGAGAGCAAGTGTGTGTAGTTAATGAACCGTTGCGTCAGGTTAATACAAGACTACCAAACTGTTGTCACATTTTTTGAAGACTTAAAACTTTATTATATGCTTTTGTTAACTTATTTATATAGAGAATAGAGTGAAAGGCTTCTTTTGATGCATATACTCTTAAATACGTGGGAATTCTGCCTTACAAGGTATCCTATCAGAACATAGTGAGAATTTTCATATACAGATTATATACAAACCGAATTTCAAATTGTATAAAAATTGAAAAAAAAATCAGCTTAACTTGGGTGACTTTCAGGAACAGCACTGGTTTCCCAAACATCTCTAACCAGTCTTATCAAAATAGCGTTTTAAAGATCTCATGTTTTCCTTTGACATAATTGTAGGTGTAGGTTGCATGGGGCTTAAACGAGTCATCAGCAGCTTTTTCATTTAATTAAAACTCTAACTCAACTTCTGTTGTATTTATGTTGAACATACAGGCGTATGTGTTTAGACTTAATTTAGGAAAAATGTTTCTGATTTTACTACTGACCAAAAACATATTTTTCCAGCAATCAGTCAGATTAATATACTTTAAAAATTAGCACTCTAAAGGACACAGTTAACAAAACAAGAAATAGAGCTGTATTTTATGACCCAAGATAACTGAATAGAGTAACCAACAATGTTCAATTTCCTGATACTTAGAAATTTAAAATCTAGTAAAAAAGAAAATGAAATTCTGGGTGTGTATTAAATAAAACTTTAGGAATATAAGCATATAAATGAAGTTGTGTGTGTATGTGCCTGGAGTGGGATGTGTTTAAAAATTGAAAAGTGGGTGTTGTGTATGTGCATGTAATTGACAGAAAGCGGCCATGATATATGTGCCAAACACATCTACTCAGATAATGTTAGTTCTGAAAACAGTTTTGAGGAATTAAGCCTAATAATTAGAATCCCCAGATTTCTTAAGAAGCACAGACATTATGTATCAAAACAGTGAAAAATGGCTGGGGAATAGGAGTGTTAAAACAAATTGAGTGAATTAATTGGTAGTGTATCTCTCGAAGTCATTTCTGAAAGGATGTCTGTCCATTTTTCAGATGTTCATGGTGGAATCAAAAACATTCAGTTCTCTTCACTGCCCCCCTTTCGTCAGAGGCTAGGAAAAGAAAAGCTCCTAGAAGTGTGAATGGTTTAGCTTGCACGTCAAGCTGTACAGATACTAACCTCAAACCTTAATATCATGAAGTTAACAGTGGTCCTGCGCTTTTCAATTGGTTTCTTTCTTACTTTTTAAAATTTTTGATTTTTTAAAAATACAAATTTATTTATTTTAATTGGAGGTTAATTACTTTACAATATTGCATTGGTTTTGCCATACATCAACATGAATCCACCACAGGTGTACAGGTGTTCCCCATCCTCAACCCCCCTCCCACCTCCCTCCCCATACCATCCCTCTGGGTCATCCCAGTGTACCAGCCCCAAGCATTCTGTATCCTGCATCGAACCTGGACTGGTGATTCATTTCATATTTGAAATTATACATGTTTCAATGCCGTTCTCACAAATCACCCCACCCTCTCCCATAGAGTGTCCAAAAGACTGTTCTATACATCTGTGTCTCTTTTGCTGTCTCACATACAGGGTTATTGTTACTGTATTTCTAAATTTCATATATATGCATTAGTATATTGTATTGGTGTTTTTATTTCTGGCTTACTTCACTCTGTATAATAGGCTCCTGTTTCATCCACCTCGTTAGAACTGATTCAAATGTATTCTTTTTAAGGGCTGCGTAATTGTGTATATATATGTGCCACAGCATTCTTATCCATTCATCTGCTGGTGGACATCTAGGTTGTTTCCATGTCCTGACTATTATAAACAGTGCTGCGATGAACACTGGGGTACATGTGTCTCTTTCAATTCTGGTTTCCTTGGTGTATATACCCAGTAGTGGGATTGCTGGGTCATAAGGCAGTTCTATTTGCAATTTTTTAAGGAATCTCCACACTGTTCTCCATAGTAGCTGTACTAGTTTGCATTCCCACCAACAGTGTAAGAGGGTTCTCTTTTCTCCACACCGTCTCCAGCATTTGTTGCTTGTAGACTTTTGGATAGCAGCCGTTCTGACTGGCATGAAATGGTACCTCATTATGGTTTTGATTTGCATTTCTCTGATAATAAGTGACGTTGAGCATCTTTTCATGTGTTAGCCATCTGTATATCTTCTCTGGAGAAATGTCTGTTTAGTTCTTTGGCCCATTTTTTGATTGAGTCTTTTATTTTTCCAGAATTGAGCTGCAGGAATTGCTTGTTTATTTTTGAGATTAGTTGTTTGTCAGTTGCTTCATTTGCTATTATTTTCTCCATTCCGAAGGCTGTCTTTTCACTTTGCTTATTGTTTCCAATGTTGTACAGAAGCTTTTAATTTTAATTAGGTCCTATTTGTTTATTTTTGCTTTTATTTCCAGTATTCTGGGAGCTGGATCATAGAAGATCCTGCTGTGATTTATGTTGGAAAGTGTTTTGCTTATGTTCTCTTCTAGGAGTTTTATAATTTCTAGTCTTACATTTAGATCTTTAATTCATTTTGAGTTTATTTTTGTGTATGGTGTTAGAAAGTGTTCTAGTTTCATTCTTTTACAAGTGGTTGACCAGTTTTCCTAGCACCACTTGTTAAAGAGATTATCTTTTCTCCATTGTATATTCTTGCCTCCTTTGTCAAAGATAAGGTGTCCATAGGTGCATGGGTTTATCTCTGGGCTTTCCATTTTGTTCCATTGATCTATATTTCTGTCTTTGTGCCAGTACCATACTGTAGTGATGACTGTGGCTTTGTAGTAGAGCCTGAAGTCAGGCAGGTTGATTCCTCCAGTTCCATTCTTCTTTCTCAAGACTGCTTTGGCTATTCAAGGTTTTTCTGTATTTCCATACAAATTGTGAAATTATTTGTTCTAGTTCTCTGAAAAATACCATTGGCAGCTTGATAGGGATTGCATTGACTCTATAGATTGCTTTGAGTAGTATACTCATTTTCACTATATTGACTCTTCCGATCCATGAACGTGG
>SJYC01049816.1:0-25390 GCA_006408675.1 Madoqua kirkii | reverse complement strand
TCTAGGAATCAGCGAACTAAAATGGACTAGAATGGGTGAATTTAACTCAGATGACCATTATATCTACTACTGCGGGCAGGAATCCCTCAGAAGAAATGGAGTAGCCATCATGGTCAACAAAAGAGTCCAAAATTCAGTACTTGGATGCAATCTCAAAAACTACAGAATGATCTCTGTTCGTCTCCAAGGCAAACTATTCAATATCACAGTAACGCAAGTCTATGTCCCAACCAGTAACGCTGAAGAAGCCGAAGTTGAACGGTTCTATGAAGACCTCCAAGACCTTTTAGAACTAACACCCAAAAAAGATGTCCTTTTCATTATAGGGGACTGGAATGCAAAAGCCGTAGTTAGGAAACACCTGGACTAACATGCAAATTTGGCCTTGGAATACGGAATGAAGCAGGGCAAAAGCTAATAGATTTTTGCCAAGAGAATGCACTGGTCATAGCAAACACCCTCTTCTAACAGCACAAGAGAAAACTCTACACATGGACATCACCAAGATGGTCAACACCAAAATCAGATTGATTATATTCTTTGCAGCCAAAGATGGAGAAGCTCTATACAGTCAGCAAAAACAAGACCGGGAGCTGACTGTGGCTCAGATCATGAACTCCTTATTGCCAAATTCAGACTTAAATTGAAGAAAGTAGGGAAAACCACTAGACCATTCAGGTATGACCTAAATCAAATCCCTTAGAATTATACAATGGAGTGATAAATAGATTTAAGGGACTAGATCTGATAGAGTGCCTGATGAACTATGGACGCAGGTTCCAAGGAGTAAGCATCTTTTAATTTCATGGCTGCAATCACCATCTGCAATGATTTTGGAGCCCAGAAAAATAAAGTCATACACTGTTCCTGCTGTTTCCCTACTTGCCAAAGTATTGTTTAATTAAGCTGAGTTCCCTGTGTTTCTTAAGACATACTTATCATACTTAATAGACCACAGTGTAGTGTAAACATAACTTCTATATGGACTGGGAAACATCAAAAAAATTGTGCGACTTCTTTTATGGGGGTGGTCTGGAATGAAACAGTATCTCCAAGAAACAAAACACACACATATACACAAACATAAGTGCACATATGTGTGCATATAATGTATATTATATTTGAGTGTGTATGTATGTGTGTTAAGTCACTTTGGTCGTCCGACTCTTTGTGACCCTATAGACTGCAGCCCGCCAGGCTCCTCTGTCCAAGGGAATCTCCAGACAAGAATGCTGGAGTGGGTTGTCATCGCCTTCTCCGGGAAGGAATTAAGAGGTATCAACTAACAATGAGCAATGTGGATCAGCTTTTCATGTGTTTACGAGCATCTGTGTGTTGGGCTTCCTTCCTAGATCAGTTGGTTAAGAATCCGCCTGCAATGCTGGAACCTGGGTTCAGTCCCTGAGTTGGGAGGATCCCCTGGAGAAGCAAAAGGCTACCCATTCCAGTGTTCTGGCCTGGAGAGTTCCACGGACTGCATGGCCCATGGGGTCGCAAAAAATCAGACACGACTGAGCAACTCAGCACAGAACAGCATAGTTTGCTTAGCTGTGCAAAAGCAAAGTTTAATTAGGTCCCACTTGTTCATTCTTGTTTTTATTTCTGTTACTCGAGGGGTAGGTCAGAGAGGATCTTGTTGTGACTGACGTCATACAGTGTTCTCCCTATATTTTCCGCTAAGAGTTTCATAGCTTCTGATCTTATATTTAGGACTTTAAGCCATTTTGAGTTCATGTTTGTCTGTGGTGTTATGAACTGTACTAATCCACAACCCTCCCAGAATCTAGAAAGACGGCACTGATGACCCTGTCTCCAGGGTAGCAGTGGAGACACAGACGCAGAGAACAGCCTTGCAGACGTGAGGGAAGGAGAGTGTGGGACGAATGGAGAGATAGCATGGAAACATACAGACTGCCACATGCAGGTAGACGGTCAACAGAAACCTGCTGCCTGACTCAGGGAGCTCACACTGGGGCTCAACCTAGAAGCGCGGGGTGGGGAGGGAGGCGGGGAGGCTCAGGGGAGAGACACGTGTCCGTGCGGCTGGTTCATGCTGATGCACAGCAGAAGCCAGCTTGACGGACATGAGTCTGAGCCAGCTCTGGGAGTTGGCGTGGACAGGGAAGCCCGGTGTGCTGCAGTCCGTGGGGTCGCGAGGAGTCAGACACGACTGCGTGAGTGAACTGAGCTGACGGTAGAAAGCAACACGATACTGTAAAGCAATTATCTTTCCATGTTTAATAATTTTAATTCCATTTTTAAACTTCTTTGACATTTGCAATAAATTTGGTGGACATTTCCTACAAAGAAGCACCTGAAACACAGGCTCACGAGAGAGCTCTTCCACGCCCTCCTGGTCGTCTCTGGCGTTTTTGGTGTTCCTATGTGTATTTTAGTCAGGGGAATGTAAACAGGCCAAGCACCAGAGATCGAAACAGGAGCGTTCAAAGCATGTTCCTCATAGTCTGCATGTGACTCCATCATTGATCGTCTTGCCCTGACATAATTCATTTTATAACCTATGAAATGGCTATAAGTAATGCCCAGGAAAGGCATGCTTGAATGTTATACAGCTATTTCAACTTTTAAGAGACTTGATGGCATCTTATTAAGTAGTGCTATATCTCCATAACTCCTATCAGAACTCTTTAGGACTAGATATATCTCAGTATACAGAATATTTTGGGTCTTATAACGACAATATACTGAAGATACACAATATATACTGATGATAATGAAGTGCATGCATCATGTATTACACACAACACTCTCAGCTCCCTTTAGCACAGCGACTCATAATTCAACACACGAATATTTCTGCATCAAGCATATGAACACACTAAGTGGGATACATGAGGATTTTTTAAATAGTCTTGGATCAGTTGAAGAAAGGGTTTTCCATTAAAAGAGTTTTGGTGACAAACAAAACATCTGAACTCTTGGGTTTCAGAGATTTATAGATTTTGGAACTGGAGATAAACAAGGGTGGGCCTGAAGTCTATATCACTTTTCCCAAGTTAGAAATCAAAGACCAGTTTTCTAATACCTTTTTTTCTCACTATATTCAATGCAATATGCTAGCTCCATATTCTAAGTATCTTTCAATGTATCCACTACTGTCACTGCCTTAACAAATACATGACCAGTTGTAACTACTTCCTAACAGTTATCTCTGACTCTAATCTCAATTTCAACCAAACTTGTATAGCGATAATTGCCAATAATTCAACTGGAAACATTGTTTTTCAACGTAAAAGCACCAAAGGAATCCATCTCCCAGAAGTAAAAAGTCTTTGATCATCTGGATCTCTCCCCTTTTTTAGATTTGTAAAAATACTTTTTTTTAATACACAGGCTATTCTCAAGTCATATTAATCTTAGAATTTTTCAAATACACGATTATTTTTCATACTTCTGGGTCTTCACGTGTGTGGTTGCCTCTGTAAGGAATTCTATTTTATCTTTCAATCATGTAAACTCTTATAGACTCATTCACTGTTAAATCCCTGAAGTCCTAACCATTCCATTCCCATCACAAGCCACCACCACCATCAACACTTTAACTAAGTATTATTTCTACAATGCTACTATAGTAGCTCGGATATTTTTGTTGTTGTTGCTTATAGAATTTAATATTTATTCGACTACCATAGGTATGGTTTACTTATAATCCATAGAGACATTATTTGGGAAATGCATTATCTTCCATTTTTCCTTCAGAAAAAGAAAAAAATGATTCTCACATAGATAATTAAAATAATCTCCAGAGAACAGAAAAATAAAAGTCTTCTTTCATCTCTACCTATGGCAGGTCCATTTCTTCCAGAACCTTGCAGCAATATCATGTAATCAGATAAAAAATATTTGTTCACCATTCTTTGTAGTTGGAAGCAACATGTATGTGTATAAGGTATACAAACATGCAGATGAAGGGACATATACATGCATGCATAACCAGACACATGCACACACAAATGTATAAATATACATGTGCAAACATATATTATATACTTAATAAGTAGAATATTAGAAAGATAAACTTTTTTCTTATTTTTACTTTTTTATAGAAGTAGTAAAATTATTATGACAAAATTTATGTATTCATTGTCCAGCTTTAGCAATTATAAATTCATGGCCAATCATGAAGGATTTATACTCCTATTCAATTCCTTACTCCCAGTCTCATGTATTTTGAAGCAAATCCCAAATATCATAGCACTTCATTCATAAATATGGTAATTGGCATGCACATTCAAGTTTGATAAGGATTTCTTGGAGTATTCTTAATGCTGAAAATTTTCACAAAGTTTCAAATTCACAGAGGCAGTTTTGATAAATGATGGTTTAGTTTCATTTTGCTTTATTTTATTCAGATTTCTAATCACTTCAGGCCTTCTGAGAAAAAAAGATTTCTTTGGAACTGTGTGTTCCGACTTTTGTAATAAAAAAGACAACTCATTTGTTCTAACTTCTCAATAGAGACATCAGCATGCTGTGTGGTCTGCACGGCTGACAAGAACCAAATCACAGAATATTCGAACAAAAAGGTAGTGCAAAGCTTGAAACAAACTGACTCCAAATATGAATTAAATTCATCTTTGAATGACTGATTCAGTTTAAACTTTGTCTTCTTTATTCATGAAAGGCTCTAAGGCATCCATGAAAGAAATGTCTCTAAACTGAGCAGAGATGTGAATGCCCTCAGTGAACACACAGGGAAACCTTAGCTTTCCTAGTATATTTTTCAGAACTATTTATACCAAAGTTTTCACTGACCACCCTCAATTCTGCTGACCATAAAAGCCACACAGTCTTCACCAGCCAACCTCAAATTTTAAAAAAAAAAGGCAGGAGGATGAGAGCTTGATGAATGAACAGGATGTGTGCCCACTTATTTGGAAACATGTCATAAAGATAGTCAAAGGTATGAGGTCAAATGTATTCAAACCAAGGGCCCTCAAAGGTAAAGACCATTTCTTCATATAGCAATACGGACAACGACAGGAAGAAGTAAGCAGCCAGCTTCATCTTGAACTCGCTTTCAGTCTAGCTGGAATCGCACTGGGCTTGCATAACCAGAGGCCACAGGGAAGTGAACTGGCTGCATGAACTTGGGTAAACCACTTGCTGCTCTAAGTCTCAGAATGTCCCCCTATAAAATGGGATGAACAACGTATTGCTGCCAAAGCCAAATGAAAGAACAGGTGTCAAAGTGCTTTTGCATATTATATAACTAACAAAGTGTGACTTTTATTTATTGCTAGGAAAGGTAAGGGCTTCCTGGGTGGCTCGGTAAGGAACCCGTTCTCAGAATGTCCCCCTATAAAATGGGATGAACAACGTATTGCTGCCAAAGCCAAATGAAAGAACAGGTGTCAAAGTGCTTTTGCATATTATATAACTAACAAAGTGTGACTTTTATTTATTGCTAGGAAAGGTAAGGGCTTCCTGGGTGGTTCGGTAAGGAACCCGCCTGCAATGCGGGAGACCTGGGTTCAATCCTTGGGTTCAGTCCCTGGGTTGTGAACATTCCCTGGAGGAGGGCATGGCAACCCACTCCAGTATTCTCGCCTGGAGAATCTCATGGACAGAGGAGCTTGATGGGCTACAGTCCATGGGGTCCCAGGGAGTTGGACAAGAATGAGTGACTAAGCAAAGGCAAGGTGCTCAAAATTCTAGAGGACAGAATAATTGCTCTGCATTGCTACTAAAATAAGAACGAGAGACCTTTTAAACTGACAATGAAAACCTTAAGACTAGTAAAGCCTCGTCTGCTGGTTGCTGTTTAGTTGCTAAGTTGAGTCCAACTCTTTGTGACCCCATGAACTGCGGCACGGCAGGCTTCCCTGTCCTTCACTGTCTCCCTAAGTTTACTCAGACTCATGCCCGTTGAGTCAGTGATGCCATCGATCCAACTCATCCTCTGTCACTCTCTTTTCCTGCCTTCAATCTTGCCCAGCATCAGGGTTCCCCTCCCTGCGCCCCTCAATGAGTTGGCTCTTCACATCAGGTGGTCAAAATATTGGAGCTTCACCTTCAGCATCAGTCCTTCCAGTGAATATTCAGGGTTGATTTCCTTTAGAATTGACTGATTTGAACTCTTTTCTGTCCAAGGGACTCTCAAGGGTCTTTTCCAGCACCAGAGTTCAAAGGAAAGGCATCAGTCCTTCGGTACTCAGCCTTCTTTCTGGTCCAACTCTCACATCCATACATGACTACTAGAAAAACCATAGCTTTGACTATGCGGAACTTTGTTGACCAAGTGATGTCTTTGCTTTTTAACATGCTGTCTCGGTTTGTCATAGGTTTTCTTCCAAGGAGCAACTGTCTTTTAATTTTGTGGCTGCAGTCACTGTCCACAGTGATTTTGGAGCCCAGGAAAATGAAATCTGTCACTGTTCCCACTTTCCCCCCAACTATTTGCCATAAAGTGAAAGGATCAGAGGCCATGATCTTTGTTTTTTCAATGTTGAGTTTTAAGCCAGCTTTTTCACTCTCCTCCTTCACCCTCATCAAGAGGCTCCTAAAGTAGCGCCATCTACATATCTAAGGATGTTGATATTTCTCCTGGCAATTCTGATTCCAGCTTCTGAGTCATCCAGCCCAGCATTACATATGATGTACTCTGCACATAAGTTAAATAAGCAGAGTGACAACATATGGCCTTGACGTACTCCTTTCCCAATTTAGAACCAAGTCTGTTGCTCCATGTCCAGTTCTAATTGTTCCTTCTTGTCCTGCATACAGGTTTCTCAGGAGGCAGGTAAGGTGGTCTGGTATTCCCATCTCTTCTAGAATATGCCACAGTTCATTTTGATCCACCCAAAGGCTTTTGCATCGTCAATGAAGCATATTTTTTTTAATTCCCTTGCTTTTTCTATGATCCAGGTTGTGCTCCTCCAAGTCCTCACTGTTAATATGATATGACTCAGTTAATATGACATACTTTGTCCTCTTCATGTGGCTTTGTTTCAATCATCTGATAATTATCCTTCAAGTCATCTTTTATGCAATCACCCTTTTTCCCAATTCAGCTCAGCTTGCAGAAACCAAGCAGGACCCTGCAGGGAACTTCCAGGGGCAGAAACACCTCACATTGCATCCCCCCACTTTGCAGAAAACGTTTAGCCTCCTAAACTTTCCCCAGAGATCTAAAGAAGAAATTTACTCAGAGAAGTGAGAAAATGCAGAAACAGAGGGAAACAGTCAAGCAAGAGGAAGAAATGATAGTTTAGCCACAAAATGAAGTCAAGGGTCTTCAGTTCCTTCTCAAGGGCTGTGGATGACATGCTAATCCACGGCCGGGAGCCATTCTGCAGACACTACCGCCCCACCCAGGGAGGAGCAAGCTGCACACTGCCCACCAGCACCGAGGAGTCCAGACCAGCTGGAACCAGGTTGGGGATGAGGCTCCGGAAGCATCACCCCGGAAGCTCACCATCAGCCAGTCGGAGAACCGTGCTCCAGCCGGTCGGACACCTTGCGACCCTGTCCCTCACACTGTCTTTACAAACATTTCCCTGAAAGCCACTGGGGCGTTTTTGAGTCTTTGGAGCTTGAATTGCCCATTCTCTTTGCTTGGCCTTGCAATAAACACTGTCCTTTCCTCACTAAACCACAGGTCACAAGACTGGCTTTGCTGTGCATACAGTAAGCAGATCCACGTTTGGTTCAGTAGCATAGATATGCCATTACTCTGATTTTTAAAGAGAAATTATGAGCTTACGTTCACTAATCTATAAGTTCTGGTATCATATCACTTACATTTTTGAATATAAGATTTATGGTCATTATATTTCAGTTCTCTGGTTCCTCATTAGCCCTACTTCAATTTTCTTTCTTTCTTTCTTTCTTTTTTGATGATGCAGGTGCTTTTTTTTTTTAATCTTATGAAGTAATATTTAGGCCTTAATTATAAATGTTTAACAGATAAGGCACCTAATGAGGAATTTAACGTCTTCTGCCTTTTTTCTCCATGTTTTCTATATCAGGATTCTTTACTGTAGAATTTATTGGTAATTTTCATAGTGTAATTATGGCTTTTGGCAAACTGACCTAAAATGGGCTACTAGGTATGGTGTTTAAGAGTGTAGGCTCTGAAATGAAGCAGTCCTTCATGTCTTGCTGCACACGTACTTGCTTGCTGAATGGGGTGGCCTTGGATACGTTATTTGATTTTCCTGTGCCTTACCTGTAAATTGGGGGTGATGTTAGTCGTTTATCACAGGAATTTTAGGAAAGTTAAATAGGGATGATGGGAAGGTATGTGGCAGGTTCCATAACTGCTAGCAGAACATAATACATTTATCATTCAGCTTAGTCAGTAGTTCAGTCGTGTCTGACTCTTTGCAACCCCACGAATCGCAGCACGCCAGGCCTCCCTGTTCATCACCATCTCCCGGAGTTCACTCAGACTCACGCCCATCGAGTCCGTGATGCCATCCAGCCATCTCATCCTCGGTTGTCCCCTTTTCCTCCTGCCCCCAATCCCTCCCAGCATCAGAGTCTTTTCCAAAGAGTCAACTCTTCTCATGAGGCAGCCAAAGTAATGGAGTTTCAGCTTCAGCATCATATCATTAAGTACATTAAATACTGTTTATGGGAATCATACTACTTACTGGCCCCTGGGCTACACACTAAATATACTTTAATAATCTTAAACAAGTCAAATGCACAAGACACAGAAACAAAGGTATCTAAGAATGTGTCAATAGAAAATAAGGCAAATGAAAACTTTGAATGTTAAAGTGAGTATGTGTAGCTTAATGATTTTTGAAAAATCATTATTGTTTATAAAATTATGAGATGTTACATAAAGTGAAGTGAAAGTTTCTCAGTCGTGTCTGACCCTTTGTGACCCCATGGGCTATATACAGTCCATGGAATTCTCCAGGCCGAGTGGGCAACCTCTCCCTTCTCCAGGGGACCTGCCTGACCCAGGGATGCTACATAGCTTCTTGTAAACCAAAGCACCCTAATAGTTTAACTGACATTGATTTTTTTGTTTATGTGGGGTTTGCTTGTTTGTTTGGTTCAGTTCAGTCGCTCAGTCATGTCTGACTCTTTGCAACCCCATGAATCACAGCACGTGGAACTCTGCATTCAGATGCTTATATCTTTCTTTTCCTCCTTTGCTTTTCATTTCTCTTCTTTTCACAGCTGTTTGTAAGGCCTCCCCCAGACAGCCATTTTGCTTTTTTGCATTTCTTTTTCTTGGGCATGGTCTGGTCTCCTGTACAGTGTCACACACCTCCATCCATAGTTCATCAGATGAAAAGTTTCAGGGTTATGAATCCATGCACTAATTGTGTACAGTCCATCTTATGTTTAGCCTTGCAGTGTCTACTCAAAGCACCACTTCCCAGAATGACTGAGGTCTGCTGTTATTCCCTTTTATTCCCCTACCGGGCGGTCAGGCTAAAGGACTGCAGCGCATCCTGATTCGTTTTAACAGGTTGCATTCTGTCCTAGGATTGACTGTGATCAGTTCATTTTGCTTTTTTTAATTGCATATCAGATTCGCTCTCTGTGGCCTATGGTTGCATGGGGTTTGGCGAATTCATAGTCATGTATCCACCACTGGGATCACATAAAGAACATTTCCATCACCTTAAAAATTCCTTGGTGTGGCCATTATATTGTTGACACCCCTCTCCAACTGCTGTGAACTCCTAATCTGTTTTCACTGTAATTTTGCCTTTTAAGAATGCCCTATAAGTGATGACATGTAGTACCCTTTTGGGTTTGTCTTCTTTTACTCAGCAGAATGCATTTAATATGCACCCATGATGTTAGATGAATAAATGAGAGTAGGATTGCTAGGGGCTCAGTGGTAAAGAATCCGCCTGTGAAAATGTAGGAGGCAGCAGAGATGTGGATTCAATCGCTGGATCAGTAAGACCCCTTGGAGTAGGAAATGGCAACTAACTCCAGTACACTTGCCTGGAACACTCCATGGACAGAAGAGCCTGATGGGCTACAGTCCATGGGGCTGCAAAGAACTGGACACCTTTGAGCAACTGAGCTTTTACACACACATGGTAAATATATGTCTGACTTTATCAAAACTAAAAACAAAAACACCAAATTGGTTTTGAAAGCAGTTGTACTACTTTGCATTCACATTAGGCATGAGTGAGAGGGCTAGCCTTTGCAGGGTTGGCATCCAGTCCCATCGCTTCATGGCAAATAGATGGGGAAACAATGGAAAGAGTGCCAGGCTTTATTTCCTTGGGCTCCAAAATCACTGCAGATGGTGGCTGCAGCCATGAATTAGAAGACGCTTGCTCCTTGGAAGAAAACACTATAACAGACCTAGACAGCATATTAAAAAGCAGAGGTGTAATTTTGCCAACAAAGTTCTGTATATAGTCAAAGCTGTGGTTTTTCCAGTGGTCATGTATGGATGTGAGAGTTGGACCATAAAGAAGGCTGAGTGCAGAAGAATTGATGCTTTTGAACTGTGGTTCTGGAGAAGATTTTTGAGAGTCCCTTGGACTGCAAGAGATCAAGCTAGTTAATCCTAAAGGAAATCAATCCTGAATATTCACTGGAAGGACTGATGCTGAAGCTAAAGATCCAACACGTTGACACCTGATGTGAAGAGTCAACTAACTCATTGGAAAAGACCCTGATGTTAGGAATGATTGAAAGTAGGAGGGGAAGGGGACTACAGAGGTTGAGATGGTTGGATGGCATCACCGACTCAGTGGACATGAGTTTGAACAACCTCTGGCAGATGGTGAGGGACAGGGAAGCCTGGTGAGCTGCAGTCCATGGGGCTGCAAAGAGTCGGGCACAACTGAGCGACTGAACAGCAACAAAAACAAGGTTTTATGTTGTCGGTTTTTACTTGGTTGTTCTTAGACATCCTAACAGGTGTGCAATTGTATCTCATTGTAGTTTAAATCTGCATTTTTCTAAGAACTAATGACACTATGTTAATTTTATTCGAATCTGTGATTAATTTATCATCTTTGAGAGTCTGTTCAGATTGTTTGCTTTTTTTGTTAATGTAAGTGGTCTGTTTTGTCACTGAGAACCTACTGAGTTTTAACTGTTCTTTCTACATTCTGAATGCCCACCCTTCACCTGCATATAACCTGCTAATATGCTCCTGTAGTCTGTGGCTTGTTCCCATTCTCTTAGCAGTGTTACTCATAAAGCTTTCACAAAAAGTGTTCAATTCTGACAGAGTCCAATTTATTATATTTTTTATTATGGATTAGGCTTTTTTTTTTGATGTCTTATCTAAAAGCTCAAGCTCACAAAGACTTTCTATTGCCTCCTCAAAGTTTTATATTTTTACATTTGACATGTAAGTCTATGATTAATTTTTAGCTAATTTAAAAAATAAGATACATGAGATGTTTCAGGATTCACGTTCTTACCTGTGGATATCCCGTTGCTCCAGGATTGTCTGTGGAATAGACTGTCCTTTGTCCACTGAATTTATAGCTGTGCTTTTTAAACTCAGACACAGTCTCTCAACAACAGAGCAAACTGTACTGGTTTCCATCCTAAATTTAAAATTGTCCCTTAGTGCTGCCCATAAACAACATTCTATTTCTCAGGATGGAAATATTTAGAATATTTGTCTCTCTTCTCAGAAGAAGTATTTTTACAATAAATATTACTGTTATAAAATATGAGAATAAGTCTTATATTCAGCATATTCAAGAGTTATCTGTCTGTTGTGTCTGGGACTGCAAATAATGGGCATTGCCTTGTAAAATATGTAGCAAACACTATGTAGTTTTTTTTTTGAGAAAAAAGTTGTCTTAAGTATTCCTCACTTCAGCCTCAATTAAGGTAAAACAATAGAAATGGTTTTTTTGCCTTCCTTCCAGAAAAGGGTGGGTGTTGAATATAATATACTTTCCTAAGCCAAATAAGCCAAGTGAATTTATTAATGGCCAAAGGGCTGCAGGCTTAGAAATAATAAATCCCAGACCTGAAGCTGGCACATCCAAATGTATGCAAGTGTGCAAACACAACATGCAAAGTAAATCTCGTCCATGGTTTTAAGAATTCGTTGGGGATGGGCCAAAACTGACTCATTCGGACAACAGATAAGCCCAAGTAAAAAGATGAACAAAGAGATCACAGACAGAGTAGCCGAGAGCAACGCCAAGAAAGAACAGACAAGGAGATGAGCTTTCAGGCAGGATGAGTGAGGGGGCAGTGCCCTCTGGAACAGGGCGAGTGTGGAGCGTGTGCCTGCTGATGCAGAGACCCGAGAGATGCAGATTCCGTCTGTGGGTCGGGAAGATCCCCTGCAGTAGGAAATGGCAGCCCACTCCAGTATTCTCACCTGGAAAATCCCGTGGTCAGAGAGGCCTGCCAGGCTACAGTCCGTGGGGTTGCAGAGTCAGGCGTGACCTAGTGCAGCACCGCCGGAGTACCAAGGCCCTGCCAGCTCCCCCACTGTGCCACGCTTCCTTTCACTTTCCGTGTGTGGCTGAGGTTCTGAGCCCGTTAGTTGGCACTTACTTTGAGGAATGAGCAGTTAGACTAGTTGAGTGTCTCAGACTATAGCAGTGCGAGAGTGTTCATTTAATCATCCACTGAACACACACTGCATATCTGCTACTTCTAAACTCCTCATTGGATGTTCAGGGTTCAAAGTGCATACATTTACTTAATTGAACAAGCGTTCACAGATGACATCATTTTTGTATAAGATCGGTGGAATGTATTTATAATCTAATAGAAACAGCGGTTGAGGAAGCAAACTAATTATGCTTCGCTTTGCTATATGATGGAAGCAGGCACTTAAAATGGAAGTGTTACAGACAAGGAAATGATTAGATCTATGGAGGCCAAGTTGGGCAATGGTAGTCAAGGAAGGCTTCTGGGAGGAGGTGGCAGGTATGCTGATCGTTGATAGAATTCTCCTTACAGCCTCAGTCTGGAGATGGACAATCTAGTATTTACTGCTTAGGTGTGGTTCAAGCAGGATCCTCAGGAACTGAATGGAAATTCAGAAGGATAGGGGAAGGAAGGAAGAGAAGGAAGGAGGGAGGGAAAGAAAGAGGCAGAGAAAACCAGTGGGGAACAAGGGAACAAACGAGAAGAAAAGTGAAAGTCGCTCACCTCATCCGACTCTTTTTTCAAAGTGTCCATCTCTTTGGAACCCTGTAGACTAGACAGTGCGTGGAATTCTCCAGGCCAGAATACTGGAGTGGATAACTTTTCCCTTTTCTAGGGGATCTTCCCAACCCAGGGATCAAACCCAGGTCTCCCGCATTGCAGGCAGCTTCCTTACCAGGTGAACCACCAGGGAAGCCCAAGAATACTGGAGTGGGGAGGCTATCCCTTCTCCAGAGGATCTTTCTGGCCCAAGGATTGAACCGGGGTCTCCTGCACTGCAGGCAGATTTTTTACCAGCTGAGCAATCAGGGAAGCCCAAAATGGAAAGAAATACATTGCAATCTGGAAATTATTGGATTTGCCAGAAGTTCATTCTGGTTTGTCCATAAGCAGCCATGGAAAAGCCTGAACAAACTCTCTGGCCAACCCAACTCTGAGTTTCTGGAGTGTGGAAGATGTTAATCTCTTCTTCATACTTTTCTATATTTTTTCCCATTTTTCTGCTAATGTATATATTTATTTTTGAATTGGGAAAATACTAAAAGTAATTTCTTTAAAGTTTCACCCATAAAAGTGAGAGAAGTCACCTGAATCCTTTTAAGACAGCAGAGCAAAGGAGAATGCTTATTCTTAGGATGGAGATCATGGAGAATTTCTGGAATCTCACAGCAACCTGGCAGTTGGCACTGTTGCAGTTCCTCAAAAAATCCTAGACCCACATGCGAGGACGCGACAGCTGCACGTGCATCCGTGAGCATCGAGTGACGCCAACCCTCAGCTTCATTTCGTGGGGAGGGAGACGATAGAATTTTTTGATCGATTGAAATACTTACTAAATTAGAGACCATAATTTAAGAGAGTTAAAGATATATGAATGATGCAATATGATTTGAATGGCTGTTAAAATTCCTCTCTAAAGGACTAGTGTTGACAGAGAAATTAAAAGGCAATAAACGTTTCTACTTTGGACTTCAGAGAGCCTGAAACTGGACAAAGCAGCATTCTGCAAATCACTTAGTACATTTGAAAATCAGGAAGTTTGCCAAATGCTTAATGCTGGTAATTTGGACCAGACATCCTTGTTCAAGCTCCGTTCCCCGGCTCCCGCCTTGGGTCAGTCTTCCTTGTACTTCTTGCTGATAAATGTGTGTGTTTGTGTGTGGTGTGTCTGTGTGTATCTGATGCACAGTCTAAAATTTTGAAACAACAAAATTATCTAGTGAGCAAAACTTAGAGTGTCCTTAAAAATTTAGCTGTTGTGAGTCAAGCTATTTTCTCTTGTTTCTCTTCGGCTTCTTTTCCTTTGCTATATGTAAGTGTTGGTGTTTGCTCCTTTCTTTGTTGTATTTTTTCATTACAGGATATGGAAAGTAATGCTAGTAGCTTTTTTCTTTTTAATGCAGAGAAAAGTAAAGGCATGTGAAAGTCTGTAAAATTGAATATACTAAGCCATGAAACTTTGAGTAGAGGAGATGATGACCACAGGAAAATTAAGTTATTCAAATGGATTGACCAAGTGTACTTCTCAAATGACTGAAAGATGTTTGAGATAACTGACTGTAAACTGTTGCCATTTTTTTGGGTCCAAGTGGTTTATCACTGGAAGTTGAATGTCTTCAATAAAATATAGAGTTGTAATGTTGTGAAGATAAGGGTTAATTGTTTATCATTTCAAAAAACTGGAAATATAGAAACGTACTGAGAAGAATGTGAAAATTTGCCATCATTCTAATACCAGTATTAATGATACCACTAATAATTTATTGATCACTTAACACCACCAGGCCCTGGTTCACATATTCTCCGTGATTATCTCATTTAATTCTTCCAGTAAACTCATGAGCATTAAGTAGCTATGTATGTTAGGAAACTGGAAAAAAAATAGTCAATTGCTTAAGATGGCTCAATTGAACTGATAAAGATAATTCAAATTCTAAAGAAATGAATTCCAGAATTCCAGTTACTGGAATTTGCCCTAGCCCCCTCCACTCTCGTCATCTTTACATTCCCTTCCAAGAT
This sequence comes from Madoqua kirkii, assembly GCA_006408675.1. Taxonomy (NCBI): domain Eukaryota; kingdom Metazoa; phylum Chordata; class Mammalia; order Artiodactyla; family Bovidae; genus Madoqua; species Madoqua kirkii. The sequence continues at coordinate 10,279 of SJYC01049816.1, read as the reverse complement.
TCACTTTGTGTACATACATATATTTTAAAATGTGGCATAGTAATATATATATATATATATATTATATATATATATATATGTAGAGAGAGAGAGAGAGAGAGAGAGAGAGAGTTGGTGTTTAGTCACTAAGTCATGTCCGACTCTGTGACACATGGGTTGCAGCACACCAGGCTTCCCTGTCCTTCACCATCTCCCAGAGTTTGCTCAAACGCATGTCCATTGAATCAGTGATGCCATCCAACCATCTCGTCCTCTGTCACCCTCTTCTGCCTTCAATCTTTCCCAGCATCAGGGTGTTTTCCAGTGAGTCAGTTCTTTGCATCAGGTGGCTAGAGTATTATAGCTTCAGCTTCAGCCTCAGTCCTTCCAGTATTTCCTTTAGGATAGACTGGTTGGATCTCCTTGCAGTCCAAGGGACTCTCAAGAGTCTTCTCCAACACCACAGTTCAAAAGCATCAATTCTTTGGTGCCCAGCTCTCTTTATGGTCAAGCTCTCACAACTGTGCATGACTCCTGGAGAGACCACAGCCTTGACTAGACGGACCTTTGTGGACACGGTGATGTCTCTGCGTTTTAACACACTGTCCAGGTTTGTCATGACTTTCCTACCAGGAAGTGAGTGCCTTTCACGTGCACGGCTGCAGTCACCATCTGCAGGGATTTCAGAGCCCATGAAGAGGAAACCTGTCACTGTTACCATGGTTTCCTCATGTGTTTGCCGTGAAGTGATGGGACAGGATGCCATATCTTAGCTTGTTTACTATTGTTTTAAGCCCACTTTTCACTCTCATCAAGAGGCTCTTGAATTCCTCTTCACTTTCTGCCATTAGAGTGGTATCACTTGAATATATGAGGTTGTTGATGTTTCTCCTGGCAGTCTTGACTCCAGCTTGTAACTCATCCAGCCTGGCATTTCTCATGATGTGCTCTGGGTACAAGTTAAATAAACGGGGTGACAAAAACCGCCTGTGTGCTCCTTTCTCAATCCCAAGCCAGTCAGTTGCTCCACACGAGAGTTGCTGTTGCTCCTTGATCTGCATACAGGTTTCTCAGGAGACAGATAAGATCATCCGATATTCCCATCTCTTTAAGAGTTTCCCACAATTTGTTATCATCCGCACAGTCAAAGGTTTCCATGTAGTCAGTGAAACAGAGGTGGATGCTTTTCTGAAATTCCCTTGGTTTCTCTGAGATTCAGAGAAATGTTGGCAATTTGATTTCTGGTTCTCCTGCCTTTTCCAGCTCAGACATCTGGACGCTCTCGGTTCGTGGAATGCCGAAGCCTAGCAGGCAGGATCTTGAACATATGTACAATATTACATCTACATCCCAAACTCCTAATTTATCCCTCCCCATCCACCCCCTTCTGTGACTATGAATTCTTTTCTATGTCAGTGAGTAGGTTTATGTTTTGTAAATAAGTTGACTTGTATTAATTTTTTAGATTTCACATGCCCGTGATGTTATGTGATATTCGTCTTTCTCTGCCAGACCTACTTAGAATGATGGTCTCTAGGTCCACCCATGTTGCGGCAAGTGGCAATATTTCACTCCGCTCTGATAAATGAGGCTGAGTAGGCTCCCCTTGTGTGTGAGGAGACGGTCTCATCCGTCCTCTGCTTCCATGCTTTGGCTCTTCTGAGCAGCGCTTTAGTGAACACTGGGCTGCCTGTGTTTTTTCAGAGTAGAGTTTGCCTTTTTTCTAGATATATGCCTTGTCATGACATTCCTGAGTCAGATGGTAAACAACTCTGCTTTTAGTTTTTAACGAACCTCCTGACTGCAACCCATTTAATTGTTTCCAAATATCAGAATAAAAGTAGAGGAGAAAGATTTAAGGAAAGAGAGGTTCAAGGACTATTCCAGTAAGCAGGAAAGCAGCTAAGCCTTTTCCCACCTGAAGTCAGAATAAGAGAATTTTTAACAAGGCCTGTGCTTATTTAACTTCTATGCAGAGTACATCATGAGAAACGCTGGGCTGGGAGAAACACAAGCTGGAATCAAGATTGCCAGGAGAAATATCAATAACCTCAGATATGCAGATGACACCACCCTTATGGCAGAAAATGAAGAGGAGCTAAAGGGCCTCTTGATGAAAGTAAAAGAGGAGAGTGAAAAAGTTGGCTTAAAGCTCAACATTCAGAAAACTAAGATCATGGCATCCGGTCCCATCATTTCATGGGAAATAGATGGGGAAACAGTGGAAACAGTGTCAGACTTTATTTTGGGGGGCTCCAAAATCACTGCAGATGGTAACTGCAGCCATGAAATTAAAAGACACTTACTCCTTGGAAGAAAAGTTATGACTAACCTAGATAGCATATTAAAAAGCAGAGGCATTACTTTGCTGAGTTTTGATGAATTTATACTTACCACCATAATCAAGAGAGAGAATAATTTCAGTACTCCAAAAAGTGCTCTTATGATCCTTCTCAGTTCAGTTCCCGAGTATGTCACTCCAGGCTACCACTCACTCGCTTTCCTTCACTAGGGATTACATCTCTCTTTTCTAGAATTTCTTGTAAGGATGGTCGAATGCCACTAAAGAAGGCAGTGCTTCGTGCCTGGCTTTCTGTGCTCAGCACAATTTTGAGATTCGTTCACGTTGTTGTCTATGTCAGTATCTGTTTTGTATTATTGCTGAGCATGTGGAGTATGGGTTTGAGTAGTGTTGTTGGTGAGGTCAGATACAGGCCATAAAAGACCAATGCAAACCCATTTCCTGAGATAGCAGAAATCTAAGAGTGTTTACGAGCAGACGAAAGGACTCAATAGGGAAACTCAGTTCAGTTCAGTCGCTCAGTCGTGTCCGACTCTTTGTGACCCCATGAATCACAGCACGCCAGGCCTCCCTGTCCATCACCAACTCCTGGAGTTCAGTCAGACTCACGTCCATCGAGTCCGTGATGCCATCCAGCCATCTCATCCTCCGTCGTCCCCTTCTCCTCCTGCCCCCAATCCCTCCCAGCATCAGAGTCTTTTCCAATGAGTCAACTCTTTGCATGAGGTGGCCAAGTACTGGAGTTTCAACTTTAGCATCATTCCTTCCAAAGAAATCCTGGGGAATAGTACTAAAAAGGAAAGAATTTAAGTCTCTCCAGAAGATTAAAAAAAATTATTCAAGATTTAAATAAATGAATAGAAAAATAAGTAAACAGAATATTTTCAAGGGACCTTGGGTTGTTAGAGGGAGAAGAGTATGAAATGAGAGTATAAATGAGGACTCTACTCTTAGAATTAAGCAAGCAACCCCCCCCCCCAAAAAAAAACAGGAAAAACATTTGTTGAACAAGACTGAAAAAGAAGAATTTCTAATTAAAGAAAAGTTTCAGGATGTAAATATGTTAGGAATTGTGGCAGAGAGAAGATCGTGGAGAAAACGTACAGCAATGGCCTGTGTGATTTTTCCAGTTTTATTTCTGAATTGACTTGCTTTTGGCTGGCTGCGTCTTTGTTGCTGCCTGAAGGCTCCTTCAGTTGCTGTAGGCCAGGGCAGCTCTCCAGCGGCGGTGCTGGGGCTCCTTGCGGGGGCTTCTCCCGTGGGGCACAGGCTCAGCAGTCACTGTGCAGAGACTTAGTTCCTCTGTGGGATGTGGAATCCTCCCAAGCCCATGTCCGCTGCACGGGCAGGCAGATTCTTAACCAGTGGACCACCAGGGAAGTCTCAATGTCCTGACTCTTTTAAGAAAGTGAAGGCGCTCTCTGCATGTGAGAAATGTAGGGTTGCAGTTGAAAATTTCAGGAAAAGGGATAATACTGTTTTATTTTATTAACACAGCACATAGAATCAGTGGGTGACTTCTTGGTATAATCAGCCCATTTCTTATGTATGTGTGTATCTAGCAACATTTGGAAAGTAGAGAGGCGATCATCACAGATGATCTTGTCTTTGAAAACTGCACAATGAGCGGCGTATGAGATCAAGAAAGTGAAGAATCTAATTGTGTCTCAGGAAGCAGCATTTAACACCTGATTTGAGGACCTACATTGATAAGGAAGAAAAGTCCAAAAACTGATGCATGCTGAGAATAAGAAGGGGAACTGAGAGAGGGGAAAGGAAGAACCACGGAGAGTCAGAACGCGTCCAGCTTGTTAAATGCTCAGAGACTCGAATGGTCCAGAAGTTAGTCACCAGTATGTCCTCTCTGGGTCCTCAGACAGCCGATGCTTTTCTGGGTTGGGTTGGAAATTTCTGACAGCCCTTTCGGCTAAGTGAAGCTGACTGCTTCCTCGCATTCAGCACCCTCCCTTTTCTTGGGGCCCCCGGGATGCCCATCCTCCAGTGCTTCTCACGCCTTCTGTGAGGTCCTTGCAGTTCCCACTTCACTCGACCTAAATCCAGTAACGAATATTCTAAAGATGAACATGTGAAATCATCAGAATGCCTACAAACAGCAAATGCTGGACAGCATGGGAGGAAAAGAGAGCCCTGTTATAAATGGGAATGTAAATGGCTGCAACATGGTGGGAAACTGGATGGAGATTCCTTCAGTTCAGTTCAGTCACTCAGTCGTGTCTGACTCTTTGCGACCCCATGAATCACAGCACGCCAGGCCTCCCTGTCCATCACCATTTCTCAGAGTTCACTCAGACTCATGTCCATCGAGTCCGTGATGCCATCCAGCCCTCTCATCCTCTGAGAAGGCAATGGCACCCCACTCCAGTACTCTTGCCTGGAAAATCCCATGGACAGGGGAGTCTGGTGGGCTGCAGTCCACGGGGTCACAGAGTCTGACATGACTGAAGCGACTTAGCAGTAGCAGCAGCAGCAGCAGCAACAGCAGCTGCAGAGTACATCATATGAAATGCCGGGCTAGATGAAGCACAAGCTGGAATCAAGATTTCCGGGAGAAATATCAATAACCTCAGATTGCAGATGACACCACCCTTATGGCAGAAAGTGAAAAGGAACTAAAAAGTGAAAGAGGAGAGCGAAAAAGTTGGCTTAAAGCTCAACATTCAGAAAACGAAGATCATAGCATACAGTCCCATCACTTCATGGGAAATAGATGGAGAAACAGTAGAAAGTGTCAGACTTTATTTTGGGGGGCTCCAAAATCACTGAAGATGGTGACTGCAGCCATGAAATTAGAAGACACTTGCTCCTTCGAAGAAAAGCTATGACCAACCCAGACAGCATATTAAAAAGCAGACATTACTTTACCAAGAAAGGTCCATCTATTCAAAGCTGTGATTTTTCCAGCAGTCATGTATGGATGTAAAAGTTGGACTATAAGGAAAGCTGAGCACTGAAGAATTGATGTTTTTGAACTGTGGTGTTGGAGAAGACTCTTGAGAATCCCTTGGACTGCAAGGAGATCAAATCAGTCCATCCAAAGAAAATCAGTCTTGAATATTCATTGGAAGGACTGATGTTGAAGCTGAAACTCCAATACTTTGATCACCTGATGTGAAGAACTGGCTCGTTGGGAAAGACCCTGATGCTGGGAAAGACTGAAAGCAGGAGGAGAAGGGGACGACAGAGGCTGAGATGGCTGGATGGCATCACCGACTCGATGGACATGAGGTTGAGCAAGCTCCCGGGGTTGGTGATGGACAGGGAAGTCTGGTGTGCTGCAGTCCATGGGGTCACAAAGAATCGGACATGACTGAGGGACTGAACTGAAGATATGGATAATGCCTAAATGACTATCAGTGGAGAAATTGATAAAGAAGATGTGATACATAAATACAATCGAATATTACTCAGGAATTCATAGAAAATATTGTTTGCTGCAACATGGATGGACTAGAAAATATTTTACTAAGTGAAGTAAGTCAGATGGAGAAAGACAAATATTATATGTCACTTATATGTATAATTTAGAAAAAATATATAAATGAACTTATTTAAAAAATAGAAAGACTCACAGACTTCTTCAACAAATGTATAGTTTTCAAAGGGCAAACTTGGGGGAGGAATAAATTAAAAGTTTGGGATTAACTATACACACTACTGTATATAAAGTAGAAAACCAACAAGGACCTACTGCAAAGCACAGGGAACTCTACTCAATATTCTGTATTAACTTACATGGAAAGAAAATATGGGAAAGAATGAATATATATATGTATAACAAAGTTACTCAGCTCTGCACCTGAAACTAAGACTCTATTGTAAATATACAATATTGTAAAGTAAAATAAAATAAAAAAATGGAGTAAATAAGTATAAGGAGCAAAAAATGATGAATATTGAAAACAGCTATGAGCCCCATCCATTTCCTCATAAATTACCTATTTAAAGCTTCCGGAGCTTTCACGTACATACGAATAATGAGTCCTCGTCTTCTGCAAAGCTGGTTCTGATCACGTGGGTCTGGGTGAGGATCCCGAGCTTCTACATTTCTGGCAAGCTATCAGAGTGTGCTGATGTGTTTCAGTCACACCGCGAATAGCAAGGATCTAGCCTGTACTTCTTCACCTTGGCCTTTGCAAGCAGAGATATGTCAAGGGAGAATGAGCTCAAAGATATGATTAGACATTGGGGAGATTGGACGGAGTTTATATTAAGGTCACGGGGCCTGTCAGCATCTCACTATTCAGAAGGAAAACCAACACAGATGCTAACTCACGCCATATAGGAAAATGACAGATGATGCGGGATGGGAAACGCAAGACAAGCAAAGGGGGTAAAAAAAAAAATGCGATGAAACATGAAAAGATGACTGACTGACGCGCGCATGGCAGGATGCTCTAAATCCATGACCTAGACCGCAAGCGAGGCAGCCGTCGAAAGCTCGCCTCGGGGAAGAAAGTCACAGCAAAACACAACGTATACACAAGTGAGATTCGTGTTCTGCTCAGTAACTTTAATAACAAATTGCTAAACACAAAGTAATTATGCCACGTGTTGCCAAGGATACTGTTTTCACAGTTTAACAGTGTTTTCTCACCTGCAGATTGTGGAACAAAACAACTGAGCTTTGCAAGGGAACTTCTGAAGTCTGGATAAAACAGTCATCTTCTAGGGATCAGGGGATTCTCAGCTATTTTCTGCTGAGCTCTTTGCTCGCGACATATAGCTTTCTCCAGTGATGCGCCTTTCCATTGTGTGTTTATGAGTCAAAGATTTCAGTGGCCTGCCATGCTGAGGCTCCTTGCTTCTAAGCACCTTGATCCCTGCTGGCAGCTTGCTTATAATTTTCATGTCTAGCTGGGGTAAAAGCAAACGCTCCCGAAAAACAAACTGAGGTTTTTTTTTTTTTTCTTTTCTATAGGATAAAATTTGGAAAAGGGGCCATCCATATAAAATGAGCAGGACTTAGATAACTTTTTTTCACCTCCATTTCCTTTGGAGAGTCAAGAGTCTTTTCTGCTTATAGGTTCATTTTACACTGGCTCCCACTGGGGAGGGGCAATGCCGGTGCGTTTGGAAGTAGTTGGCAGGGTTTTAATTTCATTGGGAATCAGTGGTAGGTCAGGGCACTGGGAGTGGTTGAGAGAAGGCTTCTCTTGCCTTTTAGATACGGAATCAGCTACCGAAAGGAGGTGTATGTGTAAAAGTATTACAGCCAAACTAAGTACACCGAATGTGTTAGTATGACGGGCAAAGATCATCTGATTGATGTTAACAAGGTCACATTTGCATCAGTTTCGCAAAGAGATGCTTTCTACATTTCAGATGCATGTGAAAATTTGCCATTACTCTGTCTTAGCTGGGGTTCCCTCAGAGTTAGATGTGTGACAAAGATAATTAAACAGTTTCTTTGGGTGGTGAGCCCAGAAAGTACCGATGGAGAAATGGAAAAGGGAGGTGGGCAGGGAAAGGCTGTGTGATCCTGCGGCTCCACGGGGGGCAAACGTTGCTTCCAGCCTCTGAGGGGAACCCGGCAGCTCACGTGTCACAGACCTCACGTCCCTCCAGTTTCTAGCCCACACTGAAGGGCTGGGGGGCTTGGCATTTCTATGGCGGTTTCCATAAACTAGTAGTTGCCAGCTGCTTATCCCGGTGCTCAGCCATGTCCAGCTCTTTGTGACTCTGTGGACCACGCCCTGCCAGGCTCCTCTGTCCATGGGAGTCCCCAGGCAAGAGCACTGGAGTGGGCTGCCACGCCCTCCTCCAGGGGATCTTTCCAGCCCAGGGGTGGAACCTGGGCCTCCTTTGCCTCCTGCACTGGCAGGCAGATTGCTCACCACTGAGCCACCAGGGGAGCTGTGAGTGGAGAGGAGCGTTGGCCTCTCTGGCGCTCCTGCCCATGTGGGTACAGGATGGGCTTGGAGTGCAGGAGAGACTCAGGGAGGGACTTCCCTGGTGGTCCAGTGGCTAAGAGTCTGTGCTCTAAAGGCAGGGGGCCTGGGGTTGATCCCTGGTCAGGAAACAAGATGCCACAGCTAGAAGTCTAAGCTGCAACTCAAGATCCCAGGTGCTGCAGTGGAGGTGGAAGATCATGTGTGCCACAGCTAAGACCACAACTGAAATAGACAAGCAAAAAGCGCTGATGGTAAAGACAGATGTGTGTGCTCGCTGTTCCTGGGATATTGGGCTGGTACCCAGCGAAGGAGCAAGAAGGATTCAGGTGGGCACCAACCACCAACAGTGTCTGCATCTGTTACATCCTGTGGCTTCAAATTCCAGTTTTGTGTCATCTTTGCCTCTAAGCATACGCTGCTTAACACGAATCAGTCTTGACTGTAAGAAGGAAAGTAAAGGCAGCAAGTGATTACTATATGAAGTCATGAATTCAGGGATCTGAAAGTGTGACAGAAATTTTCAGAACATACTTTTTAAACTGTAACTGTAACTCATGGCCTCCCAGCTGATGCAGTGGTAAGGAACCCACCTGTCAATGCAGGAGACGCAAGAGACACGGGTTCGGTCCCTGGGTTGGGAAGATGTCCTGGATGAAGGAAATGGCAGCCCACTCCTGCATTCTTGCCTGGAGAATGCCATGGACAGAGGAGCCTGGTGGGCTACAGTCAGTGGGGTCACAAAGAGATGGACAGAACTGGGCAACTGGACACTGCACACACATAATTGTAAATAGACATCCATCATCAATTAGACATCTATCCAACATCCATCATCAATCAGACATCTATCCAACATCCGTCATCAATCAGACATCTATCCAACATCCATCATCAATTAGGCATCTATCAGACACTTTTTCCTGGATAATAAGATATACTAAGGCACATGGTGTATTTTCAGGAATCAGATATCCTGATGATTCAATTTATTCCTTGAGGATAGAAGAAGACAGAGCAATGGGTACTCCCGTGTGGCGATGAGCAGAGTTTAGAGTCAGAGTGTATGAACAGAGCTCGCTGTGGCTTCCAGGGTGGGCCTCCGGTGCCTTGCGGTGGGAGATGTGTCAATCGGTGGGGCTGGGCTGGTGGCTTGCGGGTCCTGAACCTCCTGACCAGACCCCCCAGCTTCACGTGCCTGTGGGCAGTGATGCAGCCCTGTCACTGGGGAGGCTTGGCTCTGACCGGGTTGTGCTGTGGCTTGCTCGGGTGGCCTCTGCCGTCGGGTTTTGTCGCTGTTGTTTTTAAACTCCCGGCACGGGTGTCACTGGGTCTCAGCTGTGTCTTCCATAAGTCTGGTACCGTGCGATTTCCTTTGCCGGTCACTGCAAAGCTTTCTTCAGCTCACTTTGGAGGTTCTTTACCATGGATTTGGTCCAAAGGGCTGACAACACGTTTAAAGTGTCTGGATGGCACACCAGTGTAGAGAGGTAGAATGGAGAACACATGCCTCGAGTAAAGCTATTTAACTTTAAATATTTTAAACACTCACTCAAATGAAATGTGCGCGTGGGATGTGCTTATCTAGCCAGTGGCAGGTTGGTGAGCATGACTACACTGAAGAATAAAAAATAAACAACTAAAATCTCCAGTTTAATGTATCTTTTTTTAATGGTTGGAATAGTATTCCCCTCCTCTGAAATCCACCTAGGTTGAATTTATTTATTTTTATATCTTCTTGTCTCAATGTGAATATCCTGTCTTCTCTGTCTTCTGCTGAGGGTCAAATTCATAACCAGCTTATCTTTTATTGCTTTAAGATAAGTCAGTACTTGCATATACTTGAAATGGGAAGGATTTTACTCATCTTTAAATTCCTACCTCTTTGTACAACTGTTTGTGGGCTTATTCTATGAATCGAGTATTAGATGCTGGGGGTAGTCAGTGTATAACAGTGAGTAAAATAGGCAAGGTGCTTGAGTTTATATGGTTTCACTCCAGTAAAGTTGGCTTATGGTAACCAAACAAAGTGCCGAAGCCTTTGACTGTGTGGATCACAACAAACTGTGGAAAATTCTGAAAGAGAGGG
>SJYC01049815.1:0-32553 GCA_006408675.1 Madoqua kirkii | reverse complement strand
GGTGTTAGTTCTAAAAGTTCTTGTAGGTCTTCATAGAACCGTTCAACTTCAGCTTCTTCAGCTTAACTGGTCGGGGCATAGGCTTGGATTACTGTAATATTGAATCGTTTGCCTTGGAAATGAACAGAGATCATTCTGTTGTTTTTGAGATTGCATCCAGCTCAGTTCATATAATGGAGGCAAAAGAATTCTGTGGAGCTAGCCTCACATTTCATACCAAGTCAGCAAGACCAAGCTCCAAAAATTTTCCTGTCCTTATGAGAAACAATAAGAAAGTAGGTTAAACCAAGGCTGTAGCTGTAACGATTTGGAGAAGGGACAGGCCAACTGAATACCAGCTGTTTCTAATGACTTTTTAATCTCATTCTGCCCCTGAAACTGCAGGAAGAGTCCTGCATGCAGTGGGGCTGGCAAGTAGTAACTGAATGAAAAAAAAAAAAAAGTAAATACATGAATGCATGAATTGCAAAACCCCTGAAACAAGTAACAAATGATCAGTATTCTTAAGGATTTTTGTTAACTCTTCAAAATAAAGATTTTTTTAACTAAAAATAATAAGAAAAATAAAATCTTTCCCTCCATTTATGTCAATAGTCACCACATCTACTTAAAGTTTCCTACCAGGAATCTTAACAAATATTTAAGCTGTTCTGATCTACCTTGCCAGCTGGTACTTAAGGGGAATTAGGCAGTGGATTAAAAGTATGGTTACTTGGGAAGCTTTGAAGTCTACTGTTTTAGGCTGTATGATCACAGGAATGTCTCATCCACTTCCCTTTCTCCTTTCTTTTCTAATCTTTTGTTAAAGAAAAGTAGCATGTAAACACACCAACCTATGCTGCTATAATGATTTTCTTGGTTAACACTGTAGTTAAGGTTATATACAGACTTTCATTGTAATCCCTTATCTTTACTAGTTTCCAAGGTTTTTAAACACTGCCTCTACCCTAAAGCTCTCCAGGCTTTGTTCCTTATTCAGATAAACTTTAAACTCCGTTCTGTTCAGCTGCTTCAGAGAAAATAGAAAACAAGAGATGTAATGTTTTGCCCATGAGTGTTAGAAAGGCCAATTTACAGAAGTTGACATATTCATCATAGCTGCTTGTTAACTTGAGAAAGACGTCATCATCCAGGGAATTATCAAGAAATCAAAAGACCAGGAGAAAATAATCAGGTGATGTCTAAAAGCCAACTTAGCTCTTTTAATTAAACCTATTTAGATATCTTCATAATTTCAATATGTCTGAAAAACAGCCTATTATCTGGTGGGTATCCCATATACTAGAATTTTCTACCTGAAGAATGAATTAAAAATGAGCTTTTTTATGCACTTGAAGGTTTAACTGTTGTGGACAGATAACACTATTTTGTAGTTTGTTGTGCTGTGCTTAGTCACTCAGTCATGTCTGACTCTTTACAGCCCCTTGACTGTATCCCTCCAGGCTCCTCTGTCCATGGGGATTCTCCAGACAAGAATACTGGAGTGGGTTGCCATACCCTCCTCCAGGGAAACTTCCTGACCGAGGAATCAAACCAGGGTCTCCTATACTGCAGGCAGAATCTTTACCAGCTGAGCTACCAGAGAAGCCCATTCTGCAGTTTATTTTGGTTTAAAAATTAATATTCAATTCATTATGGCTACAAAAATAAAAATTCCTCAAGGTTTTAAATTTGCTACACAAAACTTATAAACCTAACATTTCAGCAAACATTTTAAAATCCTTAGACTAATATTTGGTACCTTTATAAACTTAATTAAATGTCTTTAAATATCCTTAACTGTATTTACAAATTTGATGCAATAAATTTCCCAGGATGAGATAGTTGGATGGCATCACCAACATAATGGATATGAGTTTGGATGGACTCTGGGGGTCGGTGATGGACAGGGAGGCCTGGCGTGCTGCGGTTCATGGGGTCACAAATAGTCGGAGAAGAGTGACTGAACCGAACTGAACTTATCACTAAATATACTGTTGTATGAACCTTCAGTGAGTCAAGATCAGTCACAGATTTCTGATCCAAGATCACCATAGCAATTATAACAATGAAAAAGTTTGAAATATTGCAGGAATTTCCAAGATGTGACAGAGAGACATGAAGTGAGCGAATGTTGTTGGAAAAGTATTGCTCAACATGTTCCATGCACAGTTGCCACAAACCTTCAGTTTGTTGAAAATACAGAATCTATGAAGAACAAGAAAGTAAAACGCAATAAAACGAGGCATGCCTGTATATACACAGACAGGCAGACATATACGGACCGTAACAGGCCATATCTTCACTATATCGATGTTGGTTGGATTACAGTGTTCCCCGAATTAAGTCATGATTTTATGGTGTAAATATAAGTAGTCTAGAAGTTATAACTGACTTTTTGTTTGAATTTAGAATCAAGACTCAATAAATACTTGTTAATTGGTTCTTATGAACATGAGGGAATCCTGCCAAAGATTTATTTTCAAATGACACAAGTCCAGTTCATCCCGCGAAGACGGCTGTCCCAGTTGTGTGTCTGGCTTCCTCATGCTTTCTTCCCGCCCGACCCTCCTCCCGTCGGTCACTGTCATGCACTTTAGTCCCTGAAATTATGTCTTCTTGAAGGCATCGATAATCACTGTTGGGTTGCAGTGGGAAGTTAATAAGCATTCCACAGTTTTTTTTTTTTTTTTAAGGATATACAAAAGGAGGAAACAGGCAGGTCTTCAAGTACCACCGAACGTTATCAAACCGCTTGGCTAGTGGTTCCACGGTAAACTGCAGCATCTCCGGTGCTCTCCCTGTGGGGACCTGTGTCTGTTTTGTTTACACCTAGTAGAGTGTCTGGCAAACAATAGTCAATTCCTAAATAATGTTCTTCATTGAATGAAATTTTGCAGACTGCGAATTTTGTGCCTGGATGAAATGGGGTACAGGTTAACCTGTCACGCAAGATTGCTTGAAATTCCTTGCGGCCTGGCTGCTGCCTCGATCTCTTTTTCGGCCCTGGAGGCAGTGTTTCCCCAGCTGCTGCTCTGTAGCCACCTTTAACCAAGATCAGGGTTTCCCTCGTGGCTCAGCTGGTAAAGAATCTGCCTGAATGCAGGAGACCTGGGTTCAATTCCTGGGTTGGGAAGATCCCTGGAGAAGGGAAAGGCTACCCACTCCAGAATGATGGCCTAGAGAATTCCATGGGGCTCACAAAGAGTTGGACATGACTGAGTGACTTTCACTTAACCGAAGATCACTTCCCAGCTGCTGTGGGTCACTGCTAATGGCCTTAACTTAAGCAATAGTTCAAAGAAGGGCCTCTGGCTTAGGTAGAGTTTCTGGGAGTTATAGCTGCCTCCATAATGAGCCTCAAATGAAAGCCAGTCCTCCACTCGATATATGCATGAATGTGTGTGATCAGGTTTTGGTACGCCCCTTGGAAAATGCATTTCCCCAGCTGTTGGACACACAGATAATTCATTGATTGACCCAACATAGCTGATCTACAAAGAAGAAACCCTCAGTCTGTATGTCTGTTTCTGTTTTGTAAATAATTTCACTTGTATCCTTCTTTTTTAGATTCCGTATATGAGCAATAGACTTTGCTCTTGCCTTTCAGAAAATGCTTTCTCTGTCTGATTTTCACTTAGTACGACAGCCTCTAGGCTCATCCATGTTGCTGCAAACGGCATTATCTCTTACCAGGGAGAAGTATTGGGGGAGGCATCGTTAGGGAGTCTGGCATCCGTATGTACATGCTGCTATGAGGTGGATAATTAACGGAAACCTGCTGTGTAGCACAGGGAACTCTGCTTCGTCTTGTTTAACAACCTAAATGGGAGAAGAATCTGAAAAGGAGTAGATGTGTGTATGTAACTCAGTCTTTGCTGTACGACTGAAGTAATGCAACGTTGTTAATCACCTATGTGCGCGTGCTAAGTCATTTCTGTCGTGTCTGACTCTCTGTGATGCCCTGGACTGTAGCCCGCCCGGCTCCTCCGTGGCGGGGTTCTCCAGTCTAGAATTCTGGAGGGGTTGCCAGGCCCTCCTCCAGGAATCTTCCCATCCCGGGATCGAGCTCGTGTCTCCCGCATCCCCTGCATTGGCGGGCGGGCTCTTTGCCGCTAGCGCCACCTGGGAAGCCCACCAATAATCACCTGAAATGCAATATGAAATAAAAGCTTAACAATGCAGACACCCTGCCTGTACCGGCTTTCAGATATTTTAAACGTCACGAATTCTGAGTGGGAATATTTTAATTCAAGTAATGGAGTGTTCCCACACTTGGTGGAGGGCTTGGTGTGGCGGGTGAGGACTGGTGGCTGTGCAGCGCGCTCGGCTCTATTCCGTACGATTCCCTCGTTTCATCATCACAGCAGTTCTGGGCCCAGGTCTACCTCCTTTTACCTGTAATGTGTGAAGGACCTGCAGGGCCCGCCGAGGTTCGCGAAGCGCGGGGCTGGGACACGGCTGGGCCGAGCCGGGCGTCGCTGACCTCACACACGTGCAGCGCGCGGCAGGGTTCGGGCCGCGGGCGGGGTGTCCTCCCAGCCTCCCGCAGCCAGGGTGTGACTGAGAGTCTCTCACGTGCCACCGTACGCAGTAGTTTCTTGGGTCCATTTTCCTATAGTTTGAAACTATCGCCTCTCGGAATCCCAGAAACCAGAGAAGGAATCATTCGTGTCTAATTACTCAGCACTTAAATACAACAGATAACTGTGACATAAGCAGCATTCTGTGCTGCACAGTGACATGCTCTCAAGAAAAGCACGTCCAAAGGTGTCTTTAGCACAAGTGACATTTAAACTCAGATGCTTATAAAGATTCAGCAGCCACCACTAGTGTCACCGCGATGCTTTTCAACAAATATGCCAGAACTGACATTTCAGACACGCGTCCAACTACGGTGCAGACTCTCCTTGAAGTGGCCAAAATAAAATGTATCACATGAGCAGGACGTTTCCTAGACGTCAAAGCATTCTGACTCAATATCCTTGACTATAGTGAGATGGTAACATCACAGTCCCCCCCCCCAGATATTTAATACACTTGGCAACCAGTGCGAGGAGGGTTTCCTCAATTTGGGGTGAGTAAACTGAGGCTCACCAGTGTGTGTTTACTTCTCAGAACTCGCACGTTCACAGCACCAGACCTCCAGGTGCCGTCATCTTATCTGGGGCTCATGTGGTCACATGAGTTCAGGGACACAAGGAATTTTTAAAGTTTAATTTTTGAAATTGTATTCACAACTAAAATTCCTCAAAAAAACAGCACTTTGAACTTTTTATTGAAGTATGGTTAATTTGCAATGTTATGTTAGTTTCAACGGTGAAACACAGTGATTCAGGTGTGTGTGTGTGAGGTTCAGGTGTGTGTGTGTGTGTGTGTGTGTGTGTGTGTGAGGTTCAGGTGTGTGTATGTGAGTGAGTGTGAGATTCAGGTGTGTGTGTGAGATTCAGGTGTGTGTGTGTATGTGAGTGTGTGTGAGCTTCAGGTGTGTGTGTGTGTGTGTGAGCTTCAGGTGTGTGTGTGAGCTTCAGGTGTGTGTGTGTGAGAGAGTCAGGTGTGTGTGTGTGTGTGAGATTCAAGTGTGTGTGTGTATGTGAGTGTGTGTGAGATTCAGGTGTGTGTGTGTGTGTGTATGCGAGTGTGTGTGAGATTCAGGTGTGTGTGTGTGTGTGTGTGTGTGTGTGTGTGTGTGTGTGTGTGTGTGTGTGACTTCCCTATTGGTTCAGATGGGAAGAATTCGCCTGCAATGCAGGAGACCCGGGTTTAATCCCTGGATCGGGAAGATCCCCTGGAGAAGGAAATGGCAGCCCACTGCAGTGTTCTCACCTGGAGAATTCCATGGAAGGAGAGGCCTGGTGGGCTGCAGTCCACAGGTCACAAAGAGCTGGTCACGACTGGGTGAGCAAGCACACGCACACATATGTATACATGTATGTGTGTGCATAGATGTGTATTTGTATGTATGTGTGTGTACGTATAGAGGCTCCCTAGGTGGCTCAGTGATGAAGGGATGCCAGTTCAGGAGATGCAGGAGACATGGGTTCCAGCCTTGCATCAGGAACATCCCCTGGATGAGGAAACAGCGGCCCACTCCAGTGTTCTTGTCTGGAAAATTCCATGGACAGAGGAACCCGGGGGGCTGCCATCCACGAGGTCGCAAAGAGTCAGACAAACTGAACAGTGGAGCCTGCAAGCACATATATATGTTATTTTCACATTCTTTTCTACTGTAGGCTGTTAGAAGTACTGACAGCTCCCTGAGCTATCTAGCAGTTCTGTGTTGTTTATCTACTTTATAGTAATGTATATGTTAATTGCAAATTCCCAATTTATCCCTCCTTTTCTGTTTTATTGATATATTCATTTGTACCTTTTTAAAAATATTTGTCACGTAAGTGTTATCATATGCCATTTGTCTTTGACTTTAGCTGGTATGATAATCTCTCGGCCCGTCCCTTTGCTGGAATGGTATTGCTTTATCCTACTTTATGGCTGGGTGATATCCCAGTGTGTCTCTGTGCCACATCTGTATCCACCCATCTGCCTGTGGACAGGTAGTTTGCTTCCGTGGGTTAGACACTGTGAACAGTGCCGCCAGGAACATTGGGTGCATGTATCTCTTCTTGGTTTTCTGCTTTAATAGGAACAAATTCCCTGTAGCTTTTTTTTTTTTTTTTTTTGCCTTCTAGTTTGGCCCTGTAATCTTTATCCTCTCAGGGTGTACAGTTATGAGGACAGGAGCTCTATAGCCTATTTCTCCTATAGCACTTTACACCACGTCTCTGGATGGATTTGGAATGAAATAAACTTGTGCTGGATGGCAGCTCCAGGTGAAGACATTAGAATCTGCAGTTGATCGTGAGAACTGTGCTAACAGTGTCTCAGTTCAAGCGCCTAAACCCCAGAGATGCATCGCCTCACACTCCTGGGGCTAGAGGTCTGGGAGTCAGCGGTCAGCAAGGCTGCTTCCTTCTGAGAGCTGTGACTAGGCTGTGTGCCGTGCCCCGGGCCCGGTGTCTGAGAGGTGTGGGGGCAACTTTTGGCATCCTTTGCCTGTATCAGCATCAGCCAGATCTCTGCCTTCATCTTCACGCTGTGTTTCCCTGACTGTGTGCCTCAGGCCACATTGCCTCTGTTAGATTATTGGCTGTGCTAATTAGACCTTTTTCTTTTCTGTATTTTGTGATGACACCTTGGGCCATTGCTCATCCTGGAGAGAACAGTCCCCGACCCCTCGCCGACACCCAGGGCTGGAGACAGTAGCTGGCTGGCCTGCCAGCGCATCTTGGATACGCAGCAGATCAGCCTCGAGGCTGTGCTCGGATCCACCGCCCTGGCTTTTCTCCATGGGAGGTGATATCCCTCTGTCCTAATCACAAGGGGCAGAGTTAGGTTAGGTAGGGCGCCCTCTGCATCCCGGAGCCTAGAGAGCCTAGAGCTGTGGTATTCACGCTGGCCAAGCCCACCCTTGCTCATCCTACCCCCTCCCTGCTCTTCCTTCCCAGCAAAGCTCAGGGAGGGCGCTGGCCCTCAGTCACCGTCTGCTCCTGACCGACCCGGTGCTGCTCTGTGTGTGCGGGAGCTCTTGTTTCCAGTGAGCTGCGCGTGGAAACCTTACCCTCCTTGGCAGTCATCCCCTGCCTCTGTTCCCTGCACTCACTCAGTCATCTCTGATTCCTTACGATCCCACACACTGCAGCACGCCAGGCCTCCCTGTCCACACCAGTTCCCAGAGTTTACCCATAATAATGGCCATCGAGTTGGTGATGCCATCCAACCATCTCATCCTCTGTTGTCCCCTTCTCCTCCCACCTTCATATCTTTCCCATCATCAGGGTCTTTTCAAATGGGTCAGCTCTTTCCATCAGGTGGCCAAAGTATTGGAGTCTCAGCTTCAGCATCAGTTCTTCCAATGAACTCTCAGGACTAATCTCCTTTAGGATGGACTGGTTGGATCTCCTTGCAGTCCAAGGGACTCTCAGGAGTCTTCTCCAACACCACAGTTCAAAAACGTCAATTCTTTAATGCTCAATTTTTTTTATAGTTCAAATCTCACATCTACACATGACTACTGGGAAAACCATAGCTTTGACTAGATGGACCTTTGTTGGCAAAGTAATTTGTTTTTAAATGTGCTCTGTAGGTTGGTCATAGCTTTTCTTCCAAGGAGCAAGCACCTTTTAATTTCATGGGTGCAGTCACCATCTGCAGTGATTTTGGAGCCCCCCAAAATAAAGTCTGCCACTGTTTCTGCTGTTTCCCCATCTATTTGCATGAAGTGATGAGACTGGATGCCATAGTCTTAGTTTTCTGAATGTTGAGCTTTAAGCTAACTTTTTCACTCTCCTCTTTCACTTTCATCAAGAGGCTCTTTAGTTCTTCTTCACTTTCTGCCACAAGGGTGGTGTCATCTGCATATCTGAAGTTATTGATATTTCTCCCGGCAATCTTGATCCCAGCTTGTGCTTCTTCCAGTCCAGCGTTTCTCATGATGTACTCTGCATAGAAGTTAAATAAGCAGGGTGACAGTATACAGCCTTGACATACTCCTTTTCCTATTTGGAACCAGTCTGTTGTTCCATGTCCACTTCTAACTGTTGCTTCCTGACCTGCATGCAGATTTCTCAGGAGGCAGGTCAAGTGGTCTGGTATTCCCATCTCTTGAAGAATCCTCTGGTTGACTGACCTCAAATCCCACCTGCAGTGGTTCAGAGTCCTACTCTGTTGTAATGTGACTTCATCTTAATTACCTCTGCAATGGCCTTGTTCCAAACAAGGTCACATCCTGCCATCCAGAGAGTTAGGACTTCAGATTAGGAATGTTGGGGACCCAGTTCAACTCATACTAAAGATTGGTTGTATGTATTTATTTGTAGATTTCTGTGTTAAAGAATTCTGAAAACCTTTTAATATAACATTCTAGAATATACCATACTATGACAAGTATATAGAGTGTGAATTGGGGAGAAAAATCCAGGACTGGAGAAAAGGAGTGGAGAGTAGCTTAAATGTGGCGGAGAGCTAGAGAGGGGATTGGAAGGCAGCGTCTATGCAGATACTGAAGAATTGCTAGTGACGCTGCCTGTGGAATATCTGGTGAAGTTTCTCTACCCAGTTTCACAGTCTCTGCTCTAATTTGGGCTTCCCTGGTGGCTCAGTGGTAAAGAATCTGCCTGTAATGCAGGAGACCCGGGTTTGATCCCTGGGCTGGGAAGATCCCCTGGAGAAGGAAATGGCAACCCACTCCAGTATTCTTGCCTGGAGAATCCCATGGACAGAGGACAGTTATGAGGACAGGAGCTCTATAGCCTATTTCTCCTATAGCACTTTACACCACGTCTCTGGATGGATTTGGAATGAAATAAACTTGTGCTGGATGGCAGCTCCAGGTGAAGACATTAGAATCTGCAGTTGATCGTGAGAACTGTGCTAACAGTGTCTCAGTTCAAGCGCCTAAACCCCAGAGATGCATCGCCTCACACTCCTGGGGCTAGAGGTCTGGGAGTCAGCGGTCAGCAAGGCTGCTTCCTTCTGAGAGCTGTGACTAGGCTGTGTGCCGTGCCCCGGGCCCGGTGTCTGAGAGGTGTGGGGGCAACTTTTGGCATCCTTTGCCTGTATCAGCATCAGCCAGATCTCTGCCTTCATCTTCACGCTGTGTTTCCCTGACTGTGTGCCTCAGGCCACATTGCCTCTGTTAGATTATTGGCTGTGCTAATTAGACCTTTTTCTTTTCTGTATTTTGTGATGACACCTTGGGCCATTGCTCATCCTGGAGAGAACAGTCCCCGACCCCTCGCCGACACCCAGGGCTGGAGACAGTAGCTGGCTGGCCTGCCAGCGCATCTTGGATACGCAGCAGATCAGCCTCGAGGCTGTGCTCGGATCCACCGCCCTGGCTTTTCTCCATGGGAGGTGATATCCCTCTGTCCTAATCACAAGGGGCAGAGTTAGGTTAGGTAGGGCGCCCTCTGCATCCCGGAGCCTAGAGAGCCTAGAGCTGTGGTATTCACGCTGGCCAAGCCCACCCTTGCTCATCCTACCCCCTCCCTTGCTCTTCCTTCCCAGCAAAGCTCAGGGAGGGCGCTGGCCCTCAGTCACCGTCTGCTCCTGACCGACCCGGTGCTGCTCTGTGTGTGCGGGAGCTCTTGTTTCCAGTGAGCTGCGCGTGGAAACCTTACCCTCCTTGGCAGTCATCCCCTGCCTCTGTTCCCTGCACTCACTCAGTCATCTCTGATTCCTTACGATCCCACACACTGCAGCACGCCAGGCCTCCCTGTCCACACCAGTTCCCAGAGTTTACCCATAATAATGGCCATCGAGTTGGTGATGCCATCCAACCATCTCATCCTCTGTTGTCCCCTTCTCCTCCCACCTTCATATCTTTCCCATCATCAGGGTCTTTTCAAATGGGTCAGCTCTTTCCATCAGGTGGCCAAAGTATTGGAGTCTCAGCTTCAGCATCAGTTCTTCCAATGAACTCTCAGGACTAATCTCCTTTAGGATGGACTGGTTGGATCTCCTTGCAGTCCAAGGGACTCTCAGGAGTCTTCTCCAACACCACAGTTCAAAAACGTCAATTCTTTAATGCTCAATTTTTTTTATAGTTCAAATCTCACATCTACACATGACTACTGGGAAAACCATAGCTTTGACTAGATGGACCTTTGTTGGCAAAGTAATTTGTTTTTAAATGTGCTCTGTAGGTTGGTCATAGCTTTTCTTCCAAGGAGCAAGCACCTTTTAATTTCATGGGTGCAGTCACCATCTGCAGTGATTTTGGAGCCCCCCAAAATAAAGTCTGCCACTGTTTCTGCTGTTTCCCCATCTATTTGCATGAAGTGATGAGACTGGATGCCATAGTCTTAGTTTTCTGAATGTTGAGCTTTAAGCTAACTTTTTCACTCTCCTCTTTCACTTTCATCAAGAGGCTCTTTAGTTCTTCTTCACTTTCTGCCACAAGGGTGGTGTCATCTGCATATCTGAAGTTATTGATATTTCTCCCGGCAATCTTGATCCCAGCTTGTGCTTCTTCCAGTCCAGCGTTTCTCATGATGTACTCTGCATAGAAGTTAAATAAGCAGGGTGACAGTATACAGCCTTGACATACTCCTTTTCCTATTTGGAACCAGTCTGTTGTTCCATGTCCACTTCTAACTGTTGCTTCCTGACCTGCATGCAGATTTCTCAGGAGGCAGGTCAAGTGGTCTGGTATTCCCATCTCTTGAAGAATCCTCTGGTTGACTGACCTCAAATCCCACCTGCAGTGGTTCAGAGTCCTACTCTGTTGTAATGTGACTTCATCTTAATTACCTCTGCAATGGCCTTGTTCCAAACAAGGTCACATCCTGCCATCCAGAGAGTTAGGACTTCAGATTAGGAATGTTGGGGACCCAGTTCAACTCATACTAAAGATTGGTTGTATGTATTTATTTGTAGATTTCTGTGTTAAAGAATTCTGAAAACCTTTTAATATAACATTCTAGAATATACCATACTATGACAAGTATATAGAGTGTGAATTGGGGAGAAAAATCCAGGACTGGAGAAAAGGAGTGGAGAGTAGCTTAAATGTGGCGGAGAGCTAGAGAGGGGATTGGAAGGCAGCGTCTATGCAGATACTGAAGAATTGCTAGTGACGCTGCCTGTGGAATATCTGGTGAAGTTTCTCTACCCAGTTTCACAGTCTCTGCTCTAATTTGGGCTTCCCTGGTGGCTCAGTGGTAAAGAATCTGCCTGTAATGCAGGAGACCCGGGTTTGATCCCTGGGCTGGGAAGATCCCCTGGAGAAGGAAATGGCAACCCACTCCAGTATTCTTGCCTGGAGAATCCCATGGACAGAGGAGCCTGGTAGGCTGTAGTCCATGGGGTCACCAAGAGCTGGACGTGACTGACATCTAAGCAGTAGCAGCAGCCGCTGCTCTGATTTGCAGAGAGTGCTGGGTCCTCTTGCAGAATATCTCAGTAGCAGGATTTCCCTGGTGGTCCTGTGGTTTAGAACATGCCTTGCAGTGCAGGAACACCAGTTTGATCCCTCGTCTGGGAAGATTCCACATGCTGTGGGGCAATGAGGCCGGCGAGCTGCAACTCCTGAGCCCCTGCACCCTGGAGCCCAGGCTCTGCAATAGAGAAGCCGCCGCAGTGAGAAGCCCACACGCCGCAGCTTGAGAGAGCAGCCCGGCAGCAGTGAAGCCCCGCACAGCCCAGAACAAGCAGCAGAGCGCAGCGGCTCCGTGACTGGTCTCTCCTGCTCTTTTAAATGAACTGTCTTTTAATATTTGCCTCTTACTTCTGGATTCCTTGACTAGCGATCGAACCCATGCCCCATGCACTGGAAGCATGCAGTCCTAACCCCTGGAGCCTCCGGGAAGTCCCAGGGGCGTCCCCACTTTTGGAATTCCCACAGCACTTGGTCCAGAAAGGTGCTGGTGTGGACGAGGCTGCTGTAACAATCTGAGGTCCAAACTGTAAACTGAGTGTTTATAGAACTATGAACATTATGATATTTTAAATCAAATGGTCAGGCTGGGCACATCAAAGTATTCTTTTAACGTAAGAAGACAATGAGTGTGGCTAAAAGAGAGTGATCAAAGGTCGATTCAACTTAAATATCAAAACTGTTTCAGAAGAAATGGTGCAACTTGAGGGCGGAGGAGGTTAAGTGAGTTTCAGGGGATGAACGGAGGGAAGGGAAGGCTGCCAGAGGAACGTATTTGTTCTGGGACAGAGAACATTGCGGGGCCACAGAAGCAGAATGGGTAGCCTCTCCCTGGGCCGGGAAAGGTCCTCTGACCTACAGAGCTTTGCAGTCTTCATCTGTGGCAGACGTAACCTGAGTTTGATGGATTGATTCTTAGTAGTTGAAAAATCTGACTCAAAAATATAATTCCTCCATACATCAATACAATATTGTAAAGTAATTAACCTCCAATTAAAATAAGTAAATTTGGTGTCTTGATGAGAAAGAAAAATATAATTCCTCTTGCTCCAATTCTGACATAACCGAGCAGCATTCACTTTATGAATTAGCTTCCCGTTATGAATCTGCCGAGGAGAATATTCAGGCTGTGGGGATGGAAGCTGCTGACGTTTGGGATTTCAATCAGTCTTTTCTTATCTTGCTTCCTGTAGGCTGAGGTTTCTCAACTTTGGTGTGCTGGTGAGACTGGGAGGGACTGGGGGCAGGAGGAAAGGGGGACGACAGAGGATGAGATGGCTGGATGGTGAGTCTGAGTGAACTCCGGGAGCTGGTGATGGACAGGGAGGCCTGGCACGCCGCGATTCATGGGGTCACAAAGAGTCGGACACGACTGAGCGACTGGACTGAACTGAACTGAGGCTGAGACTTCTCAGCTTTGGTGTGCTGGTGAGACTCCCCTTCTTACCAAGTACCAGAGTGTGGTCCATGGGAAATTTGTGTCCTGAAACTTCTGGAAGCGTAGTGACCTAATAAACAGTGTGGTTCCAACACCAGTGCCTGAGGCCTTCTTGGGCATTCATCCTGTTCTACCTTGTGTTACTGTTTCGAGAGGTGTGGGAAATAACTTTGTCTGCTAACTTGGAATGTTGAATCTAAGACTTATTCATCCTGATGTCTGCAGTGCATACCCAGAGCTCTGCTAGTGACAGGCCATTAATTAATTCTTTTTTCCCAGTTGGGAGCCAATATGGATGTGAAATGCACACAGTATTCTGCTTCCCGAGGGAAATCCTACCTGGCCGTGTTTTGCTTTAGAGCAAGGCTTCAGCCCAAGGAGCCAACATGCTCTCTGGCTTGTCTGTGTCCCGCCCGTGGTTTCCTTGTGGCTCAGCTGGTAAAGCGTCTGCCGGAAATGCAGGAGGCCTGGGTTGGCCCCTGGATTGGGAAGATCCCCTGGAGGAGGGAAAGCCTCCCCACTCCAGTGTTCTGGCCTGGAGGATTCCATGGACTGTATAGGGTTAGGGTTTGGGTTAGGGTTTGGGTTAGGGTTACAGTCCATGGCGTTGCAAAGAGTTGGACACAGCTGAGTGATTTCACTTTCACTTTCACGAGCTAAAGATGGTTTTAACATTTTCAAAAGCTTGTAGATTCAAACAAACAAGTAAAAGCAAAAAAGAGAGAAGAATATGAAACAGCAACTTCACGTGGCTCACAAAGCCTATGGCCTTTTATGGAAAACATTTGTCAAGTCCTGTGTTAGATTACCGAGACAAAGCTATGACATCACTGTGCTTTACCGATTAGAGTGTCATGTGACTAATTTCCTGTAATTGTAATTGCTCTTTGCGAAGTGTCCTTTCCATATGAAATACATTTTCTGAGAAGACTGTGATTTGCAAACTTCTACCGATTACTTGCATTGAATTCAGTGGAGGCTAAAAAAAAAATAGTTAGCATCTTACTACCTCTAAATAAATGCAACCTAACCATTATGTTTGCACAGTCTTTCATTGGTTCCAAATGAACAATTTTATGTTCTTTTCATTCTAGTTAATGTAATTAATTTGGATGTGCATCTTAGCCTAGGATCTTGCAATTAAGTATTACTTACTTATTTGTTCTCAGAAAGTCTATAAATAAGAGAACAATTAAATACTTTTAGTATAAAGAGTTCTAGACTCATTATAGCTACACTATTAGTTTTCCCCTAATTTTACTTTTATAATTGTAAAAAACAAGCATATACATTACTTAACTTGTTTCTCTTTACATTTTATCACCTGAATGATCATTATATTGCCATTAGGAATGGCCTTTTTAACTTATTTAGAATAGTCATTCAAAAGGGGAAACATATTAAGGCTGATTTCTTTAATGATGAGGGAATCGGGTCTGACATTTTAGACATATATTAGTTGCAAGAAAAGAGAGTCTCTTAAGGGAAACATCACTAATGTGTTTCCAAAAGGTCAAGGATTTATTACCTTATAACAGATGGATTGGAGCCACTTGATCTGAGCTAATCCATTTCTTTTTTTTCCCACTGAACTCTTCATTACAGGAAGATGTAAGCTCATGGGAACACAGTGAGATGGGGTGGAGAAATGGAGACAGAGATGTTTATGTTATTTTTGTCGTTTTGTGGAGCAGAGGTCGACAGATGGGGAGTGGGGTGGAGCGGTGGTAGGCAAGGGGGCGGCGCAGGGTTTGATGGCCCGGCTGTTTCCTCTGTGTGCCTTGCCTCCCTCTTCCCCTGTGCTTTGCTGTCCGCTGGGCATATCTGAATGCGAGTCTGCTGGACTGTGCAGAAGAAAGTACAGTTTATGGGGAAGGAAGTTAGCTGTAGGGATGCTGCGAAAATGTTACTTCTCTGTTACCTCCACGTTTTATAAAATTATCAGCTGTGGGGCTAATAATCACCTCTTGTCTACAGGGGATTTGCAGGAGAAGGTTTCTGGATGAAATCCACATTGTTTGGATGGCTTAGCTATCTGCTGCTAGAGCCAGGGTTCATTTAGCTGAATCAGAAACACAGCTAAACTAGATTCAGAAAGCAAGAGGGAGATAAAAGCATTCACTGGACCTGTGCAGAGCGATCCCTAAGACTCAGGGACAGGAAGTTGTGTGAAGTCTCAACAAAGGATACCCCCAGCATGTAAGTCACTCAGAGCCACTGGCAGCTTTCCTGCCCCGTTCCAGGCTCCGCCCCGCCCTCCACCGCCCTCCTGTCTTCTTACCCTCCCTGATCCTCCTGCCCCCAGGAAGCATTCCACTTTCTTTGTGGATCTGATTTCTCAGTACTGTATCCAGCAAGAACACACACATTTATTCCTCCTCCTCGATGCTTCCTAGGTCGGCCATCCGAATGAAACCCTGAGTCTTATCTCTGAGTCTAATTCCAGTCTCATCGCTGAGTCTAAGTCACCATTTTAGAAAATAAGGTTGTCCGTGTTTGGGTCAGCTGCCCACCTGTGACATAGCACTGAAGCCTCTGGGATAAAGTTACATTACCCCTGCCATGCGGGCGGGCTCAGGGAACTGGATTATCTGAGAAGGTGGAAGACCGAGGTGGGAGTAGCCACTGGCGTGCATGTATTCAGGATACGTATTAGGCTGTCCAATCATTGTGAACATTGAGAAACATTCGTTCACTCACTGAGGGCTCTACGGAACTTCTGTTATGTCCTAGAAGTAGAATGATGGATAAGACCCAGTCCTTTCTTGTAAGGAATTTCTAATGCACTGGTATGGACAAGCAACTCTGTAAACAATTTCATTCTATTGAAATCAGTTCTTCATCTAGGCAAGCACAAAACACCCATAATAGGAGTTTGTGGGGACTTTAATATTTCCTGGAAAAACAAGTAAGAGATAAACTATCTATTAAAGGATAGTAGAAGTTAGCCAGATGGATAAGCTGAGGAAAACCATAGAGGGTGATATAAAATTCAGAGTCTGAGCCCGTTAGTTTAAGATCAATTGTCAAAAAGAACAATCTGTGAAAAAGCCAATTCACCAAAAAAAGTCAGCTTTCTGAACTTGTGTGTTATCAGAACTTGTTTTAAGAGATGCCATCCTTTCAGGACCACTGATATGAATACATTATGATTATAGGTTCCTACTTGTGAGGTTTATAATTTGGCTGAATTGATCATTTGATGAAGCTAATGTTTAGTAAATTTCTTATTCAGTGTGTTGACCCTGGTGTATTGGCCTGTTTCCAGGTAAATAGGTCCAGCCCATGAGGGGACAAATGCTTCTTCCTTTTAGTCAGGGCAGGGCAGCTAGTATGCAAAGTGTGAACTGAGCAGAGGGAAGTGGTTTCAGGAGTGGGGCGGGGGGAGGGGGTGGTTATCTCTCAGTATTTATCTATATCCGTTTCATCCCAATGGGTTGTAGGTTTCTTTAGATTAAGAACCATATGCTTTCTTAACCTAAATCGCTTGTTTTTAGTGTGGTATTTTAGGAAGCACACATGTTCTTCTCATACAACTTTATGGGATCTTTGGGTGTTAAGTAAGTGTGTTTTAACTGAATAGCCCATATACTCATTAATGTTAAGTATAATTAGACTTTTCTAAGTTCGCATTCACTGTGGATGCCTCTCTCGCTTTAGAGATATAAGTGTAGCATTATTACATACATTGTATTATTTTTTCATGTTTTCTGAAATAGAATTGTTCCTATTAAAACATTAGCTGCTGAAATTATTAATGTAAAAGCAGATGTGTTTAACACTTGAAGATACAACTTACTGATTATTGAGGCAACTCTGTAAGTAAGAATTAATCATGGTGGTGCAATCGCCACACCATGATTTCTTCCACAGAAATCTTTCCTAGGGGTTGGCTGATAAAAATGGTTCAAAATTTGCTCTTCAGTTTTCGATAGATTTCTTTCACTCTAGACATTTCAGTAGCAGGCCAAATATGATCCAGAATGTGATACTCTTAATTGAATATAACACAATGTAATTATGGATGAAGGAGTTGTCAAGGAATCTAGAGATTAAGATCAGAAATGACGTATGTCTCATTTCCCTGGTAAACAATTGACCTTCTGAAATGAATATCCATGCTAATACCCTGTCATTGGAAAGGCTGGATATATAATTGCCTTATAATTTCCACGTGTCTATCCTGAGTTGACATCTATGTGTGTTATTTGTACTGTTGCTTAGTTAAGTGAAAAAAAAAATAAAAGAGAGAGAAATGTTTTTTTCTTTTAAAGACTGAACCATGAATGAACACCAAGTAAATGAGTTTACTTAAGGGGCTGGTAGTAGGTCTGCTGGTAACTTGATTTTTTGCCAGAGTTCTCAAAAAATAGAAAAAAAGTATAAGATTATTTTAGGAATACTTATAATGAATAGTCATAGAAAATATATTTAAAAATGTCAGTACACAGGAAAGAAAATGGTTTGCTTACAGTTCATATTTTCTACCCCAAGCCAACTTTATTATAAAACTCTACTAATATCAGCAACATAATACCAGATATGGAACAGAGGAATTTAGAACTATTAACAATGTAACAAAGCATTATTTTCACTAAATCTGAATTCCTTCAGAGTGCCGGTAAACTCCAGAGCTGACTCATCTGTTGCATCCATTCACAGTCCTTTACTTAGCTTCTGCTAGTAAGTTTATTATAGCAGTTTTTATTTATGGTACAAAACGTACGTGGGAGCATTTGTGACATGTCTCTAAGAAGCTTTCTGTGTGGTAGCTTTAAGCTTTCCGAGGGATGGATCATATCTGTTCTTGTTTTGTAGCTCTCCCAAGATATATACAGTGTAACGCTGCACTCTCAGTGGGCTGTGAGCGAATGCTACAGGCTCCCCGAGCGGATCTGATCAGCGGGCTGCGAGTGAATATTATGGGCTGCCCGAGCGAGTCTGAGAAGCAGCTGCCTTTATGGCCCGCAGGTCTCGTCTGTAGCGCCATTGCCAATACTCCGGGTGGCCATCTCAGAGACCGAGATGCAAACATTTATAGTCTCATAAAGTGGGGATCCCCTTGGAATCTGCAAGTGCAACTGTAAACCAGCCCCAAACATCACAGAACAGACAACAGAGAGTCCCCGAGACCCCATTCCAGCCCATCGCTGGCCCTCCAGGGGCCTCTTCAGCTTTAGGGACGATGGTCCAATTTCACTCTTTCCTGGGTTTTGCCACCTTATAAATTCTGGAGCCTGTGGCCACTTGTCATCCTATGGCTGACAATACCTGTCAGAAAGCTGCCTCGCACAGGAGACAAACTCGAGGCCCCAGAATCCTGGCCGAGCAGACGCCGCTTCCCGGGGGCACCAGGAAAGTATGTGACCTTTTCAGTCATCGCTTTGAAAAGCCTTCCACCTCTTTCTGAGACAAAGGAGATGTGGCTGAATCGTTCCTAAAGCTGTCCCACCAACTTTTCCCAAAGACCTTTCACAAGTATCAGAAAACAGTGCTTCCAATGAAGTCTGTTGATGGGTTTTCTTGTATGTTGGAATTTCTTATATGTTGTATTTTCAGTGAATGAATCTTTCCATCAGGACTGCTCTGATGGTGCAGAGGTGAAGAATCTGTCTGCCAGTGAAGGAGATGCAGGTTTGATGTCTGAGTTGGGAACATCCCCTGGAGGAGGAAATGGCAACCACTCCAGTGTTCTTGCCTGGGAAATTCAGTGGACAGAGGAACCTGGTGGGCTGTATAGTCCTGGAGTTTGCAAAAGACTCAGACACGACTTAGCGACTGAGGAATAAGAACGCTCCCTCTGTACCCAGAAAAGTGGCAGCTGTTGTTTTCCTTCCGTAACAGAAAATGAAACCAGGAGAGAAGGTGAGCATCAGGCTGACGTCTTCCTTGGTTCCCAGTTTCCTGACTCAGATGGGAAAGAAAGACGGTACAAATGCTATCAATTTAGATGAATTTTTAAAGACTCATTTAGCATCTCAGGGTGTCTAATACACCCAGCTTGTTGCTGTTGTTGTTTATTTGTGACGTTTTGTATGTGTTTTTCCTCCAGTTAGTAACTGATTTTCTTTACACGTAAGCTCAGTGGGAAAATGTGAAAATAACTACCCTGTCAAAGTTAGCAAATTAGGATGACTTTTATATTTCTTTTATCATGACAGCCATTTTCACCGTTTCCTTCTTCATGTATAGGTAAAGACTCTGTGGTGGCTAGAAAAGTACAAAAAAAATAGTATTTGCATGTTATTTAAACTTTAAGATTTAAAACAGGAATAAAACAAAATGTGTTTTTCAAGCATCTTCCTCCTGTTGACTCTCATCTCACTGACGGAAATGGAGGGAAATGAGCTGATCTCATCCCGCCCTTCTGCCGTCAGACTCCGTGTGTGACGGATCCAGGCTGCACGCTCTAGGGTCGTGCGGTCAGACCTGCGTCCTGGCGCGTCCAGCTTCCTCTCTGACAGCTCCTAGTCACATGATCTTCACCTTTCTGTGACCTCCTGGAACACAGTCTCCACCTATAACACCAGAAAAACACTTCGTACCTGTTCCTTAGGGTTTTATTGATGATTAAATACATCGAGGCAGGGAAAATTTTTAGAGAGTTTCTGATATATGATAAATGCCCACGATGCAAAATGTTTGCTGTTACTGTGACTGTGTGAGTCTCTTTCCATGAAGCTTCCGTTTTATCCTGCTTCCTTGGAAACTATGGCTGGAAACTTCTGCCTGCACATCACGTCTCTGTATCTCTGTGCTTGGCTCTGTGTTCACCCTCTTCACTTCTTGGCCTTGCTGTCAGCTGTGGCTATTTAAGTCAGAACTCTGGCTTTTAAATCTGCCTTACCACTATTTAATACATATATGACTATGTATTAAATAATGCATATGTATTAATATGTATTCCAATATTTAATAGCAATAGTATATATATGTCAATCCCAAAGACACAAGGTTGATCCCTGGGTTAGAAGGATCCCCTGGCAAAGGAAATCGCAACCCACTCCAGTATTCTCGCTTGAAAAGTCCCATGCCCAGAAGAGCCCAGTGGGCTACAGTCCACAGGATCACAAAGATGAAGACCTGACTGAGCATCCTTGTCACAATCCCGCAAATCCTCCCACACGCCTCCCCCGTGGCATCCGCAGATCTGTGCTCCGCATTCGTCTGTTTCTGCCTTGCCAGCAGCTCGTCTACACCAGTGAATAAGCGGATCAGTGAGGAGACCCCACTGCGTGGCGAAGGGACTCTGCTCAGCGCTTCGTGCTGGCCCGCTTGGGAAGGAAGGCCAGGAGGAGGGGTTACGTGTGTGTATCTGGAGGATTCATTTGCTGTACAGTAGAAAGTAACGCACTGTAAAGGAATCACACGCCAATAAAAAGTAATTTTAAAAGAAAAAGAAAAGCTGTGTTGCCGATATTCGCTTAGTGTTTCCATGTGAACAGTGAGCATGGCAGTGGGGCGTGGTTTCTGGGGGGAGCTCTGTTCCTCCGGGACAGTAAGGATGTGGTGCTGGCCCTCTCCCCTCCCTTTCACTGCCCATCGTGCGCTTGCACAGATGCTGAACTTGCAGTCAGCAAGTGTCTCTCTCTAACTCGATGGAACCTGCCAGGGGCCCTCTAAACTGGGCGTTTCCGTGCCTAGCGTCTTGCCCCTTTGTGGAGACAAGCGCTCCTCTCTGGGCAGCTCTTGTGCTCAGCTGTATTGTCAATCGCTGTTTGCTGGGCTGCCAGTTTAAGGAGGCTCTGAACACAACATCCAGATCGTGTTCTTTAAAATGTCTGCATTTCCCTCCACGCATTTCTCTAACTGTAAGCTGTAATCTACATTGAGCGGACAATGAGAGCTCAGTGAAACAAAGGGAAAGAAAAGTGGAGGGGGCAAAAATAATGTGCAGATGGGGTTTGGGGATTGTGTCTTTTGTTTGTTTTTTCCCCACACATCAGAACTAAGAAATTCTGGGAACTTAAGAAATTTCAGATGAGAAGAAAGGCATTTGAGATCTGGTCAAGAAAGAATGATGCATGTGATGGTCAGTGATCAAGGGGTGTGTCAAAGAGCAGTGGGCGGCGCAGAATTCAGATTCTGCAGATGGCAAAGGGAGATTGAATGAGACTTTCAGCAGCCAGGACGTTGCTGCTCTGTCTTTCCATCAATTAGTATGTAGCCTGTGGACTACGCATCACATTCTAAAACCACCGTTTTCTATTTAAGAGAAACAGTGAGATCTAAATTAAGCCGCTTAGTGATGGGGCAAGTTCTCGTGTGTGAAGACTGAGAGAAATTTACTTGTTGAGTTGTTTACTATTTCTATTACATGTGCTTGCCTGCCATGCACGTATTTTAATAATGCTAATACAAATATGGGGCTGTTTATTTTGTACTACCATGAAATAAGTGAGGAAAACGATGTAGAGTCTAACAGGAGATGTTAGAGCTGTGTTTTTGTTGAGAGAAGCTTTTTTAAAAATTTCCTAGCTTTACAAATACTTGCTGCTCAACAATACAGCAAAACCTAACTTTTCTCTCATTTTCATCACCTATTTTCTGAAAGTTTATTCATACAAATGAGGACTCATCAATTGTCTCCTGTGTTTATGACAGATCTGTCTTCCACAGTAAGGTTAACACCGAATCATCAATTATCCTGAAGCTGTCTCTCACTGAATGTACTTTCAAAAATCAAGCTTCGTGTGACTTTGCTGCAAATACCAGTGTTCGCTTCAACACTACAAATTGAGAATACCTTGTCCTCTTCTTTCTAAATGTGAAGTTGGTAGAAGTCCATCCTCTATTTTTTTAATTTATTTTTTTATTGAAGGGTAATTGCTTCACAGCTTCCTCTATTTTTAAACTTAATATTACCTTTGAAATTTACCAGGTGAACTTTTCAAGTCCAGTTATTAGAGGACTTTCTTCATTTTGGTTCTCTTTTCTGTATCATTGCTTAAATTTTCGTATCTCTTTATGTTTCTAAACACAATTTCTGGGTCTGCTCCCCAGTCTTTCATTTGGATTTTTTAAACATTTTACTTTCTTTGCAGTTTGTGTGTAAGTAATTCATGAATCCATCCTTGTCAAAGAGCAACACCTATTATAGAGGGCAGAAAATAAAATAGGGTATTAATTTCCAAATATGACAGAGCGGTTTGTATCAAGCCAACCCTCTCTTCAAACACAGCTATGAAAAATGGCATAGAATAATAGCAGATGGCTCTTCAAATTCTGAACACGAAAAGGGAAGGCAAGATGCCAGAGGAAAGGAAACCAAGGAGAAGTGAGATCAATATTTTAAGCAGCTTTTGTGCACCAGCTTCCTTGTTGCAGCCCAGGCTTTGTCTAAGCCTGCACTGTGGGGGTCGTGAGTCAGAGCGTTAACAGGATGAAAGGGCAGCAAGTGTGCGGTTCTGAGGGAGCCCTGATAGACGCACAGAGCTGGAGAGACCAGCTCCAACTTCGTGGTCTCGGGGAGCGCTCCCCAGCTTTCCTCGGAGACTCCGGAAGCCTCAGACCCTAGGAGCAAGGGCCGATAGCCCAGACGTAACAGCTTATGCTCTGACTGAATCAAGAGGCTCGGCCTCAGTTCCAGGAGAAGGTCAGAAGAAACATACTCTTCCCTGGTGGAAGACAAATATCTTCTGCAATCCTTCCGAACTTTTATATACATTTTCCCATCATTCAATAAAAATGTTTCAGGCAAATCAGGAAAATTTACCCAAATCCAAGAGAAAAAGTAGGTCTATAGACTAGAGATTATTCAGATATTAGCATCTGAAATATAACTGAAATTAATATGTTGACAAAATAATGCTATGATGTAGAATTTCACCAGAGGACTGGAATCTACAAAAATAAGCCAAACTGAAATACATAATTTTTAATTAAGAGCTCAGTAGGTAAATTGGCCAATTAATCAAAGCTTAAGAGAGGTCTCTTGAACCATTATATATCTCAGAAGAACCATCTGGAATGAAACACTGGTAGGAAACAAAACTGTGGAAATGCAGGAATAAGAAAGGTGAAGATGAGTGACTCGTTGAGGAAAGTTCCCACGTTGGTGTAAGTGTAGTCCCAGAAGAGGAGAGAGTCTTCAGTGGAAATAATATAGATGAAGAGCATAAACTGCTCATGATGTTTGAATTATCAGTCTCTAAACGTGAAAATCAGAACTATAAACTTTTGGTAGAAAACATAAGAGTCTCTGCAAACTGGGCCAGAAGAAGTGTTCTTGTGCATGCCACCAGAAGCATAATCCATTAAAGACACTGGTAAATTCCACCATATTAACATTTGAAAGGTTTGCTCTGCAACGACGCTGTTAAGAGAAAGATAAGAAAGACATTGTACGTAAAGGGAGAGGGTATTTGCAGAACTCAGAGCCAACAGTTTGGAGGCGTGAGATGAGGACTCGCTGCAAGATGAAAAGGCAAGGGCTTTTGTTCAAAAGGCAGGAAAAACGGGTCATTTGGTAGCCAAAATGGGAAACTTGTCCTTAACTTTCATAGTTTCTTTCTCAGTCTTCAAAATGTGTGTTTTTTTTTAAGACTTGGTTTTTAGAGCAGTTTTAGATTCATAGCAAAAATGTGAGAAAGGTACGGAGACTTCCTATCTACTCTCTGCCTCCACAAAGGCAAGGCCTCCTCCGTTACCGGGCCACCCTCACCTGAGTGCTACATTGCTATAATCGTGGCTCAACACTGACACGTCACAGTCACCCAGAGTGCATAGGGTGTACCTGGAGATGCACGTTCCCGGAGTTGGGCAATCATACAAAGACGTGTATCCATCACACGTTGCCACACAGAGTGTCTTCTGAGCCCCCAAAGCCTCCGTGTGCGGCCCGTCACCTCTCCACTGCTCCTCCAGCTCCTGGCAACCACTGAGCTTTCTGCCTGGCTCCAAAGTGTTGTCTTATCGCCGGAATCACACAGCACGAACCCTTCTTGGTTTAGTATTTTTTCACTTAGTAATCTGCATCAGAGTTTCTTCCTTGTATCTTCATGGATTGAGATCGCACTTCCTTTCAGCACTGAGGAATACTCTGTTGTCTGGAGGTACCACCATTGGTTTATTCACCCATTCACCCACTGAAGGATGTATTGGTTGCTCCCAAGTTTTAGAAATCATGAGTGAAGCTGCCACAGACATCATGTGGAGATTTTTGTATGGATATAAGGTTTTGACTGCTTTGAGTGGATACCAAGGAGCTTGATTGTTGGATTCTATGGTAAAAGTGAGTTTAATGAAAAGAAAAAAAAAAAAACAAAACAAACACAAACACAAATAACTATCAAATGGTCTTTCAAAGGCGCTGGACGGTTTTGCAGTCCCGCGGTGAGCGCGAGTCCCTGTTTCTCCACAGCCTCTCCAGCGTTTGACGGCGTCGGTTCTCTGGACGGGCCATCCTGATAGGTAGACGGTGACGTTTCATTGTTTGAATTTGTGTTGCTTGATGCACTGATGTGGAGCTTCTTTTCATGTGCTTACTGCCATCTGTCTTCTTCGGTGAGGTATCGTTTAAAGACTTTGGACCACCCATTTTTTAGCCAGATTATGTTATTAACTTGGGATTTTAAGAGTTGTGCATGTGGATATATGTGCTCCCAGATGGCGCTAGTGGTAAAGAACCCCCCGCCAATGCAGGGGACATAGGAGACATAGGGTCGGGAAGATATCCTGGAAGAGGGCATGGCTGCCTCTCCAGTGTTCTCGCCTGGAGAATCCCACGGACAGAGGAGTCTGCTGGGCGGCGGTCCACAGAGTCTCAAAGGGTCGCATATGTACATGACGCACGTGTGTGTGTGTGTGTGTGTATTTCTCTTTCATACCTTCTACTTATTTTAGCAATAACTGAAGGACTTGTGTATAAACAATGGGATTATTGGCGATGATCAGCATTAGTCTGGCTTATCATTCAGGAAAGGATATTATGCCTATGTCTGTTGTATTTCTGTATGTTTTGAATAACAGTGCTTTCTCAGAAGTATCTCTTGCAAATATTTTTCTCCCCGTCTGTGGCTTTTCATTCTGCTGACGTTCACAGAACAGAATCTTAAAACTTTAATGAAGCCTTGCTTATCAGTGCTTTCTTTCCTAAATTGTGCCTTCGACATCGTAGCTGGGTATCATTCTCACGTGCGTGGGTTTGACGGGTGACGGAAGTCGTCTTTCCCAGTTTTCTGGCAAGCGACAGCTTTGGCTCCCTCGTTTCTGGGCGTGAGGTGTGGAGAACCTTCTCCTTCTTGAGGTTAAGAAGAGCTCCTGCTCCCAGCACCTGCTGTCCTGTTTCAGCACCTGGACAACATTCTGGACTGAAGGTTCCTCAGGAGAATGGCGTCCTATTAAGTTGATATTCTTCTTACACTTTGTACTTTCTTCCTCTAGTTTTTGCTCTGCTGTGTTTTCGCGGCCGCCCAGGCTGCTCTCGAGATGCAGCGCGTCGGCTTCTCGGGGCAGTGCCCTCTCTCGCTGCAGAGCGCGGGCTCCGGGGCGTCTGGGTGTCCCTGGCTCCAGGGCGCAGGCCCGGCAGCCGCGGCTCATAGGCCTGGTTGCTGCGAGGCATACGGGATCTTCCCGAATCAGGGATCAAACCTGTGTCTCCTGCGTTATTGGCGGGCAGATTCTTTACCACTGAGCCTCTTAGGAAGCCCCAAGTTGATGCTCTACTTTGCCAAGACTGATCTGTTTTCAGTTTTACCTGTTTATCAGTATTTCTAAGATAATGGAGCAGAAACTAGAGCTTCATTAAGTAGTGTGAGTTGCTGAGCTGTGTCCGACTCTGTGCAACCCCGTGGACTGCAGCCCACCAGCCTCCTCTGTCCATGGGATTCTCCAGGCGAGAACACTGGAGTGGGTTGCCATGGCCTCCTCCAGAGGATCTTCCCCACCCAGGGATCAAACCCAGCCTCCTGCGTTGTAGGTGGACGCCTTACCATCTGAGCCACCGGGGGACCTTATGAACCGACTAAGAAGAAACTGCATGTCTGTACTGAGGTAGCAGGAGGAGGCTCCTGAGGCTGGGCTGATCAGGAAGCTCTGCTCCAGCAGCTGGGACAGCAGCAACTCGCCTGGGAGGAAAGCCCTGTGTGCCCCTCGGGCTGCGGGGCTGCTGGGAGCGGGCTGGGCACTGCCGTTACTGCTCAGAAGCTCAGTCGTGTCCCACTCTCTGTGACCCCATAGACTGCAGCACGCCAGGCTCCCTGTCCCTCACCATCTCCCGGAGTTTACTCAAACTCATGTCCATTGAGTCGGTGATACCATCCAACCATCTCATCCTCTGTCGTCCCCTTCTCCTCCTGCCCTCAATCTTTCCCAGTACCAGGGTCTTTTCCAGTGAGTCAGCTCTTCACATGAGGTGGCCAAAGTATTGGCGTTTCAGCTTCAGCATCAGGCTTTCCAGTGAATATTCAGAGTTGATTTCCTTTAGGTTGGACGAAACGACAGTCCTAAGGGAAATCAGCTACCCTTGCAGTCCAAGGGATTCTCAAGGGTCTTCACCACAATGTGAAAACATCAATTCTTCAGCACTCAGCCTGCGTTATGGTCCAACTCTCACATCTGTGCATGACATAAAGTGGGATAAAAATCCTTTGAGCTCCATGCATTCAGCCTTCCCTTGACGTCACGATGTTTTTATTTGTTATAATGTCTTGTGCCCTCACTGCAAGAAGATCCAACCAGTCCATCCTAAAGGAGATCAGCCCTGGGTGTTCTTTGGAAGGAATGATGCTGAAGCTGAAACTCCAGTACTTTGGCCACCTCATACGAAGAGTTGACTCATTGGAAAAGACTCTGATGCTGGGAGGGATTGGGGGCAGGAGGCTAAGGGGACAACAGAAGATGAGATGGCTGGATGACATCACTGACTCAATGGACATGAGTGTGAGTAAACTTCGGGAATTGGTGATGGACAGGGAGGCCTGGCATGCTGCAATTCATGGGGTTGCAAAGAGTCAGACAGGACTGAGAAACTGAACTAACTTGTGCCCTCAGGGACTGACTTGAGTGGGTACAGGGGAATTAGTTTCCACTTTCCCATGCTCACCACTCCAATCTGTGACAGTGGGGTGACATTCAACAGATGGCATTCTGGGCTGGGTGCCCGGATCAGGGACCAGTGAGAGTCAGAGAACACACAAAGGCCCTGGGAGCCCAAAGCGGAAATGGCCCCCATGTTCCCTGCCCAGGACACACTGACCCCACGGCCAGCCCAGCCCTGCCGTGCCCAGGCCCCCACCGGGGTACAAGGAAGCTTACAGCCCTTTCCTGCCAACACAGTCCAGTGACTGCTCTTGGCAAATGGGGGGGGCAGCCGTCAGGTGGGGTTTAGGAGGAGCATTGGAAAGGGCCAGGGCAGCCCAAGAGAGGGGCGTGGGCAGCCGAGAAGCCATCCTGGGGGGACACGAAGCCCCCAGCCCCAGACGTGCACGTCACGGTCCCCCTGGAGTTCACATCGATTCTGAGACAGAATCTGTGTTATTAAGAATTTCAAGACAGGACATTAAACTCTGAAAACAGGGCCCTTCTGAGCGTGAGGCCCCATGGGACTGTACAAAAGCCTTGTTTCTAGAGTGTATCTCTCTATCTATCTATTTATATGTATCTCTTTATTTCTCTCTATCTGCCTACCTACCTACCTACTTATCATCAGTAAAATCGAGTTGAAATGAAAGTTTAGCAAGTCTTGGCAATTATATCTGAACATTTGTCAAAAGGTAGCCGAGCTTGCCCTTGGTGCTGGTTTTCCCCTCCCAACAGTGGAGTTTTGTTTTCAGGTTTAGAGACAGCATATATTGGTTTGTACATAAGTTCCACCTTACTTGTCATCCTTTTTACGTCATCCTTTGTTCCCCCATCCAGTCTTCCACTGAGGTGAGGTCTCAGACCTATAGAATTCATGATAAATGTAAGTAAAGATAGCATTTCTATATTAAGATACATTTTTTTTTTAGTAAATATAAAAAGAAACACATGAAAAGATGCTCAACATCATTAGGCATTAGGGAGATTTTAATGAAGATGATGTTGTGATTCCACTAAACATCTGTCAGAATGGAAAGACAAAGCAGAGCTGACAATTCCAGCTGCCGGTGGAGATACGGGGCAGTTGGCATCCTCATTCATTGCTGGTGGGAATTCAGCACTGTGCTAGTTCCCTTAGAAACAACGTGCGGTTTCTCACAAAGTGAAGCAGAGCTTTGCTGCAGTGTTGCTCCTGGGTAATTAAAAGCATGATGACAACTTATAGTCATGCAAAAGCCTGTACAGGAGTCTTTCTGAAAGCTCTATTTATAATCTCAAAACTTGGGAAAGCCCAAAGTCCTGCAAGAGGTAACTAGATAAACAAACTGTGGCCCCCTCATACCATGGGATACTTCTCAGGGATAAAAAGGAACAGTATTTGATACACGCAGGTGACTTCGAAGAATCTCAAAAGTGGTAACTGGAATTAAAAATTCAGTCTCAAAGGGGACACAGTTTTTGTTGTTGTTATTCCTTTAATATTCTTTAATGAGAAAACTGGTGACAAAGCCTGGATCAGTAAACATAAAGATTGGTGGTTTCCAGTAATAAAAAAGGTATGACTCAAAGAGTTTCACAAGGGAGTGTTTTAGGTGATAAAAGTGTTTTATATGTGGATTATAGTGGTGGTAAAGTTATGACCAACCTAGATAGCATATTGAAAAGCAGAGACATTACTTTGCCGACTAAGATCCGTCTAGCCAAGGCTATGGTTTTTCCTGTGGTCATGTATGGATGGGAGAGTTGGACTGTGAAGAAGGCTGAGCACTGAAGAATTGATGCGTTTGAACTGTGGTGTTGGAGAAGACTCTTGAGAGTCCCTTGGACTGCAAGGAGATCCATCCAGTCCATTCTGAAGGAGATCAGCCCTGGGTGTTCATTGGAAGGAATGATGCTAAAGCTGAAACTCCAGTACTTTGGCCACCTCATGTGAAGAGTTGACTCATTGGAAAAGACTCTGATACTGGAAGGGATTGGGGGCAGGAGAAGAAGGAGATGACAGAGGATGAGATGGCTGGATGGCATCACCGACTCGATGGACGTGAGTTTGAGTGAACTCCAGGAGATGGTGATGGACAGGGAGGCCTGGCGTGCTGCGATTCATGGGGTCACAAAGAGTCGGACACAACTGAGCGACTGAACTGATCTGATCTGATAGCGGTCACTGCAAACATTTACATTGTTGGCCTTATTAATGAAATTTTATACAAATGGAATTCAACTTTACTGTATGTTAATTAAAATCTAAAATATATCAATGGGTTAAAAACAAAGATATAAATGGAAAAGTAAGACATGTTCAGTAACTCTTTTTAGGATAACTGGCTAGCTATTTGAGGAAAAGTGTCAGTTTAATCCCTAAAAATGTCAATTTAAGTCCTACTTTGCACCATTAATATATTTCATATGAAATTAAATTGCAACTCAAGAAAAAAACCTTTTGGTAAAATATAGTTGCCTATTGCCTAAAGTATGCAGGCAATCATAAAACATACCTCCGTGTAGGACTACAGTAAAATAATACTTTAATCTTGTCAAATATAGCTCAAGCAAAATTGATATTAAATTTCAGAATTATCAACCATGTCCTAATAATTAATATTCATTGAGAAACAGATTATTAAATACTTTTTTAGAAAAAGTAAGGCTCCCAAATTAATATGCATACATGATTAAAGTGGAGATATATGTATTCCACAAAGAGAAAGTTCTACTGTTAAAAAATGTACACAGAAGTGCTACATCTCTTAATAGGACCAAAACAAAAATATTTATAGTTACGTGTTGCCACTTTCTACTCATTTCACTAGTAATATTAGAGG
This sequence comes from Madoqua kirkii, assembly GCA_006408675.1. NCBI lineage: Eukaryota > Metazoa > Chordata > Mammalia > Artiodactyla > Bovidae > Madoqua > Madoqua kirkii. The sequence goes on along the minus strand of SJYC01049815.1, from coordinate 2,357 downwards.
AAAATATACAGTGCTAACAGGAGTCCAGTGAGACTGGCGTTTTCATCCCTTCATACAGTGCAGTATGGCTGTAATTGTTTTGAAAGCCGTTTAACAACGCAGGTGAAGACCTGAGCGGTTCATAATCTTTGCAACAATACTTCCACCTTTGAGTCTCTGATTTAAAAAATTATTCAGAAAGTTTTAACAGAGACAGTATAAGTGCCTGAAGATTTTTATACTGGACTTATTTTAAAAGGGCTTCCTTGGTGGCTCAGAGGTTAAAGCAGCTGCCTGGAACGCAGGAGACCGGGTCCGATCCCTGGGTCGGGAAGATCCCCTGGAGAAGGAAGTGAAAAAAATGAAAGAGCCTAAATTTCTAACAATATTGCATGTGTGCATGCTAAATCGCTTTAGTCACGTCCTACTTTTTGCAACCCTACAATATAGCACGCTAGGTTCCTCTGTCCATGGAATCCTGGACAAGAATATTGGAATGGGTTGCCATTCTCTTCTCCAAAAGATCTTCCCCAAATGGGAATTTAACCCACGTCTCATGTCTCCTGGCAGGTGGGTTCTTTACCACTAGCACTACCTGGGTTCCATGGAGCCCTAGCCCCAAAGCTTTGTGATGAAAGGGTCAAATAAGTTAAGAAATTCCTACATAGTATATTTATAAAGTCACGATAAAATATCTACACTAAGGATTATAAGATGTCTGTCCTGCAGGAAAGAATTCTAAATATGTTTTAACTCAGATTTTTTCAAATTGATTTGCTTTTAAACCTCATGTTTCCCATGTATAGTATCTGCTAGTATCTTTATAAAGAATTTTAGTAAAACATGTGTTAGTATAATTGCATTAAGATTTTAATATTTTCCTCTGTTTCAACACTGATTTGAATGTATTGTTTTGTAATAAAAAAATACACAAGAAGAAATGAGTAAGTGCAAATTACTACCCTCAGAAAGTTTATAATCTATTGGAGAGAGAAGGTCATTGTAATTAATAAAAGTTACATTGTGAAAGGGTTATGTTAGCTTTATGAATGAACTTCTAAGTGAGCAAAGTGATGGGAAAATTAATTCTGCCTAAAGAGGAAGAGTTGGAAGAAGGCTTTAAGTAAAGAACTTCCCCCAGCTAGTTGAGATACAACCTATCCATAAGAAATTATTATTAGTTTTCTAACAGTTTCAGTTTTAGACATGATAGCTACTAATTTCCTGTGAAAATGGTGATATAAACAGTTTCTACTGCCTTATCTGAGATTAAACCCTCTTTATTTTATTTTGTGCACTGTAAAATTATGACTTTATCCTCTTGTTCATTCTTTTTCCAAATTTTTGATTTTACAATACAAGAAAGGAAATCCTGACTCATTTCCATAGATGTCATTCTCCCAACTTCACTTCTGCCAATACCCTTTTTTTTCTCTAAGCCAAAGTCTCAAGTGTGCCTGCTGATGGGATCTACGCTCAGAACATGGATAACTTTCCCACCTGAAAGTGCGGAGAAGACCCAAATCACTCAGTTATCTAAAGTCTCTCAGCATTCCATAAACCCTCTTTAGATAAATGGAAATGTGAACTCTAGAGGCATGCTGAAATAAACTTGGCTTTTGGACTTAAGAAGTAGTGGTGGTGGTTTAGTTGCTAAGTCATGTCTGACTCTTTCAACCCCGTGGCCTGCACCCTGCCAGGCTCCTCTGTCCACAGGATTTCTCAGGCAGGAATACTGGAGTGGGCTGCCATTTTCCTCTCCAGGGAATCTTCCCGACCCAGGGATCAAACCCGTATCTCCTGCATTGCAGGCGGATGCTTCACCTCTGAGCCTCCAGGGAAGCCTAGTGTTAAGCAGAGCTCTGTCAAGAGCCTCGTTTTGTTTTTTTTTTCTTCTAAAGCAATTGCAATTTGATCATCATGGTGACAACCCAGCAAAGCTGATAAAGGATTCAAGAGTATAGTTAAGTCTTTGCAAGAAGTCCAGTTCAGTGAGGTGTTGCTGAATGAAAGTTATGAGCCACGTGATGGTCACCAAGAACTGTATTAACACTCTTTAACTTGCAGTGACCTAAAACTGTGTCAAGCACCTGAGGAGGAAGAAAACAGGGAGTTGGTCAGCCCTTAGAATGGGGAGGTTCTGAGTCACTGAGTGGAGGGAAAAGCTAAGCCAGGCTTGACCTTTCTCCCCCTTCCTGTGTCTTACTTCCTCCTGACTCTGCTGAACTTCAGTGTTTATCAGTCTCGGAGCAGCAGGTCATTTGCAAGCCCAGCAGCGTGAGCCAATAGACACTTCACAGTGCACAGATTTTCTGCAGTTCGGAAGCAGCTTCGCTGGGTGATTCTGGCTCAGGGCCTCTCACAGGCTTCAGCCGAGA